>JBBPBX010004619.1:32319-51337 GCA_038048925.1 Garcialebias charrua
GAGAACTCTCCGTGTTATTAAAAAGGGGGAAAGTAATCCACTCCAGAAATGTCACTTATAAAAGGAGTTGAAAAAAAAGAAAAGATAAAAAGTCAAAACTACGGTATTGACGTTTCAGAAATCATTTGTTTCTTACCGGTAGTTACAATCAATCTGCATAAACGTTCATATTTTATTTATGTTTAATGCCGTTTCAATAGTCATTTGAAGAAACTCCAGTGACTCCTCTCATGATATAAGTTTCGTGAAGTTAAGAGTTATGCTTCAGTTTACTTTTCCAAAGTTGATGAAAGTATTTGAGAGCTTTGAATGACTGCCCACACAATTAACAATTTCCCATTCCTTCAGCCTGGTGATGATTCCAGCAAGCCCCAGGTCCATGATGGATTCTAATGTTGGTCTTTAATCACCATTCAGCTCTGATAGTAGCCAAATCTAAACTACTGTAAATATGATGGTGCAGCCTGGGAGACACTTAATGTTCATTCTACCTACTGGTAGTTCACCAGTATTTTTGTTTTCTATTAAGAATCTTGCTGATGACAACTTCATTTGGAAGCTCAAACCTCTCTAATATGACAGCTTGTTAAAAATATTACTACAGAATTGTTTTATCTTCTCTAATAAAACAAGTTGTCTAATTTGACCTAAATTCTACAAAAATATATTAATATTTTTAGTCTAAAGTCCAAAATCAGAAACAAGCGCTCAATACAAAAAACAACTGGACTTTATTTGTTGCAGAAAACGTTTCACCCTTCATCCGAAGGGCTTTTTCAATTCTGAGCATTTCAATTCTAAAGTCCAAAATAATATTTTAAGATGTTAGTTTCTGCACCTTGAGCCTCAAGAGTAAATAAATTCATATGTGAAGAGAAATATGAAAATGTTTTGTTACAAACATTAAATGAGGGTTTACTTCTTCATAAAGTGACATTATCTACTGGAAACATGACATATTTGACATGAACTGACAGAAACAGTACGGTGGCTGCTCCACACGATTTATTTTTAGGCTTTTGTTTAGAGTTAACTAGGCTGAAACCGGCAGTGAGTCTTGGTGCAGAGCATGTAAATACATGCTCCTCCACCTCCTCCTTTATTCCCACCTCATGCAAACTTGCTGCAGGAGGGGTGTTCAAAGCAGTTGCTCTGGTCTGTATTCAAATGAGCGCTGCGTCTGCGCTCCTCTTGTGATCAGCACTTTGATCAACTCCGATGGTAACTTGCACTGAAACATTTAAAAGTAAAATGGAACCTGCCCGAACAACCTGAGCATTGGAAATTTAACAGGTGTTCACGGAGAAGTTGTAAAAGAATTTGCAATCATGAGCTCAGATGCACGCACCTTTAGTGAAACGCGCAGCCATGCGTGCGCACATGCAAACTGTCAGTAAAATTAGAGAAGCAGAAGAACGCTCTGCAGAGCGGGATACCTTGGGAGACTTGATGTGTTCACTTTGATGTTGGAGAGTAACAAACTTACTGAAACAAATCAGCACAACAGCAGACATGTGTTCAGCAAGCAAAGGTATTTTATGTAAACCGGTTTTTAAAAATCTAATTTCCTTTTAAATTATACACAGTTGTAATTTTTTTTTGTAACGTTAGTAAAAAAAAATAATTAAATGTCAAAATGACTAGAAAAAGTCAAAAAGGTTAATGCTGTGGACACTGAATGAGCACGGTGCTTTCAGTTTGGTGTGGTAAAAACATTTATTTACAGAAATATAGAAACGTACACACACGTGCACGTCAACACCACATTACACACCAACTGCATCCCCTCTAAATGTACTATAGTATTAATTACTGAGGGAACACTGCAGTACTGGATTTAATTACTGACTAAATGAACCATTTAAACTTTACTGCTGGTTCAATTAACCGGGTTAAGTGAGATTGGGTGATTGTAACTCACTTAACATTTGAGCTGATATCTTTAGACGTCCACAGCCTGGAGGGCAGCAATTTATGAACAAAAATTGCAACTGATCAGATTAAATAGTTACTGTCTGTGGAGGCAATGAATTTGCTTGACTACTGGAAAAATGTTGCTTTAAGCTGATTGGAGTTTAAGCTGAGCGTAGCCGTAATGCAGGACAGGCTGGATATCAAGTTCAGATGAGTTTTAATCCCAGAACAGACAAACTGACAGAGTTCAACACACGGATCAAAATGTGTGAATGATTTACTGCTGGAGGAGTGGTCTTCACACAGAGGACTGGCTGACAGGAACGTGTCTGTCAGAAACAAGAGGCCTTCAGCGATAACGTTTGTGTTGTCATCATCAAGGTTCAGGGCCGGGACATTTCCCGGTGGCCTGGCCGTTCGCCGAGGGGGACTAAAGGCTCGGTTTCTGTCACGCTTGATTATTTAAAATAAACATTGCTGCTCATGCAGCATGGATCGTTTCCTTAAAACTGTTTACACAGAAGGAGGGAGATTAGGAGTGACACAGGTGATGGGTGTGATTGCAGCGGAGAAGTGGGCGGGGCATAGAGCGGAGATCATGACATGCTGTGCTCTTTTAGAGCGTTTAGAGTTAGAACATTGCAAGAGTGTGGGAAGGGTTTATAAATCCTTAATATACATTAATAATAATATAATAATAATATATATTTATACTATAAAAGCTTTGCAGAGAGTGGTGAAGGCTGCACAGAAGATGTTGGAGTCAGCCTCCCCACCATCACAGACATGGGACCCTGTGTAAATAATTTTGTTCCACCTCATGCACCACATGTGGTGGAACAACAATAATGAATCTCTGACTTACATACTAAAATAAATATAATGTTGCTACTTCATGGAGCTTTACAGGTTTGGAACCGAACCTCCGTAATAAACGAGGGATGGCTAGATAGATGGATAGATGGCATGATGAAGTTTCCGAACTTGGATGAGTACAGGGGCTTGTGCACTTGTAAATTATAACACTTGTGTTGCTTTTCTCCACAAAGTGTGTGGTCCAAGTGCACCTATCTCCACATCATTAAAGGTCTCTCATCCCTTGGGGTGACGGTTCAAAGGACCTCAGTTCAAGTCAAACCCACTGATAAACAGAAACGTAACTTTAACATCATCTTCAGGAACATTACTGGTATCCCAATTAATTCACCTCCCTTCTTGAGCAAAGAGTTAAAAAGACTTAACGTTCTTTAGGAAACTGATGAAGTAAAGCAGAGAGAGCGTGTGTAGAGAGAGGATCAAATACTTGACATAAAAGACAGCGGTGCAAAAAGAGACACATAGATCAAGAGTCAACTAGATCAATATTAAAATATATTCTGAGTTATAGACCACCACCACAGGTTGTGTTGGGATGTCAGTAGGTGTTAACCCACCTACACCTCATCATAAGTGACTCCAATCGGTGTCACAATAAAATGGGTTTATTATGTAACAATATTCTATTTAGGGGTCATAAGAATACAAATGGCGATGCAGTATGTAAATCAATAAGCAATATTCCTTTGGGTGGACTTTACATTAAATTAAAAAAGAAACTGCAAAGAGTTAGTGGAGCGTTTACCTTAATGTTGGTTTGCTTGTTTGGTGAGTGGTAAACAGCTGAGTGCTGAAGCGGATGTTGAAGCTGAGCTTGGAGCTCCAAGATGTGTTGGGTTTTCTGAGCCAGCTGGACGTGGAGCTCCTGGTGACTCTGACGGAGTTTGGCCTCAGCAGACATGAGAGCCTGGTAGCACTGACTCTGCTCCTTGTATAGCTGTCAACAGATAAAGATGGGAGGATGTGACGTCAAATGGAAGGATGTGACCCAAACACTTGTTGGATAACAACAATAGTACCACAAGGTTTTATAGGTTTTAGTATCATAGTATTATTTTATGGCGTTGAGAATGAGCCCATGACAGTGTGTACCTGTTGATACGAGGTGGTGTCGGCTGTGTGCGCCTCTTCCTGATTCCTCAGCACTTTTTGTGTGTCTAGATTGAGTCCCTCCAGCTGTTTGATGAGGTGGCTCTGCTCGGCTGCATGCTCTGTGCTCTGTTTGTACAGCGTCTGAACTTCTGCAAAGTCATGACTACAAACACACTACAGCAAGTTATATGAAGTCACATGGCACATTTACTCATAAAGAGTGCTGTGAAAGAACAAAAACAACGTTTCCCTCAACATGCTGGACGTCGTTTTATCATAATTCCAAATAAAACAAAGACCCTGTCAGTCAACAAATGTCAGCACTGATTGTTGCTTTTCCTAAAGCATTATTAACACATTACTATAGAACATTTTGATTTTAATTACCGCATTTCCGGTCTATAAGTCACATCCTTTTGCCTAATTTGCATGCCCTGCGACTTATAGAGAGGTGAGACTTGTTCATGGATTTTTTACCATATTTTTAGACCAATTTTTGGCTCAGATATAGCCTGGTTAAAACCAGACCCTTGTCCTTCACTTCGCTTTGTACTAGGGTCTGGGACTTCTCTAGCCTGGCCCTCGCCTTCCTGCACAGCTCCGCTCAATTCTCATTTCCCTTCACTGCACAGTCTGGGACTTGTCCCATAGACAAGGATATCTCCGGTAGGTTTTGACCGGACCAATCAGAGAACAGAAGGCGGAGTTTTGAACGACGTCGACTGACGTCGTCATTCAAAATGGCTGCCGCCACGAAGGAATTTTCATCAAAACAAGGTAAAAAACTATTATTTCTCTGCTGATAAAAAATATATTTTATAGCTGACGTAATATCAGAAGTGTTCCTGAGCTTAACAGTTCCTAAATCAATTCACGAAATGGTCAAATCTGCTGGATTTAAATAGTTTCGGTTTGATATTTTCCAAACAGCCTCGGGTGCGCTACGAAAATAAATGATAAAAAATCGAATTTTATCTCAAATGTTTCATCTAGGCCAACAGTCAGTAAATTAAAGACATATAATTACACACTGGTGGCAGAAAAAATATCCACCGAGTGGTTTCTGAGCAATTTATCTGATAGTCTGGACCTCGCCAGGCTAAACTAACAAAACTCCGCCTTCTGTTCTCTGATTGGTCCATTCAAAAATCTAACGGAGAAATCGTTTGTCTATGGGAGAGATGCCAGACCCTAGTACAAAGCGAAGTGAAGGACATGGGTCTGGTTCCAACCAGGCTAGGACTTCTCCCATAGACAACGATTTCTCCGGTAGATTTTTGACCGGACCAATCAGAGAACAGAAGACGGAGTTTTGAACGACGTCGACTGACGTCGTCAGTTAAAATGGCTGCCGCCACGAAGGAATTTTCAAGAAAAAAAGGTAAAAAACTATTATTTCTTTGCTGAGAAAAAATATATTTCTAAGCTGACGTTATATCAGAAGTGTTCCTGAGCTTAAAGGCCGAGATACACTCGAGCGTCCTCACGATACGCCTATACGCAACGTACGTACGGCAAGGCAAAAGCGTAGCCCCGCGTAGCCCCTCAGGGCACATACGCGCAAAGCTTTTTTTTTACGTCCGCGTGCGCGATGCGCGGTGTCTGACCATAAACTTCCCCGGCGCCGGACTGTTTTATATAATAATAATAATAATAAACTTTATTTGTATAGCACCTTCCACAATGCCTTGCATTGACCAAGGTGCTTAACAGGATAAAAAGAAAAATAAACGGGAACAATAGATCAATGAAAATAGAATAAGAAACCACAGCGATAAAAGAAGGCAATGGAAATAAAAAATGCTACATACTAAAATAACACAAGTAATAAAAGTTACACACAGAAAGCTTTTTTGAACAAGTGAAATAAAAATGCAATTGAAATAAAGATGCTACATACTAAAATACAAAATAATAAAAGTTACACACTGAAAGCTTTTTTGAACAAGTGGGTCTTCAGTTTGGTTTTGAACAGAGTCAGATCAGAGGTGGCACGCAGCTCAAGGGGGAGGCTGTTCCAGGCTTTTGGGCCGGCAACAGAAAATGACCGGTCTCCCCATTGCTTGTACCTCGAGCGAGGCACCTCCAGCAGGTGTTGACTGGCAGATCGTAAGTCCCTGCCAGGCTGATGGGCTTTCAGAAGTTCTGAGATGTAGAGGGGAGCAAGTCCATTCAGAGCTTTGAAAACAAACAGCAGCAACTTGAACTGTATCCTGAACTGAACTGGGAGCCAGTGTAGAGAGGACAGGACAGGAGTGATGTGTTCATATTTTCGTGTGTTGGTCAAAAAGCATATATGTTACATATATGTTATATATATGTATATATGTTATGTTATTATATATGTTACACAAATGAAATAAATTCCCCTTCTTTATCGCTGATCGGGCCTTTTCTTTTGTTTTTTTGCCTAAAGTCAAGTAATCACTTCTTCCTCCGTTCACTCGATGATTGAAATGAATGAATTCAGGTCCTACCTGGGTGCGCGATGTTTTAAATATCCCTGGTGGGCTGTGTGCTGCAGGAAAAGCACTCCCTGTTATTATTTTTATTTCTGAGAGAACTTTTTATAACATATATAGTAGAAACACCGCATGAACACCGCCGCGGTCTTCAGCGAGCTACATGAGCTGACTGAAAGCTGTCAATCATTTCAGTAGGCGTGTCAGCAAGTGACCAATCAGCGAGCTCAGTTGAGTCCCCTCCGTGCGCAGCTGCTCATATTACAACAAGGAGAACGCGAGCGTTTGAAAGCTGATAGTTTCTGAAGTATAGCAGCAAAATACATGCGCACAAAATGCGCGCGTAGAGTGGCGTACCTGAGGACGCTCAGGTGTATTTCAGCCTTAACAGTTCCTAAATCAATTCACGAAATGGTCAAATCTGCTGGATTTAAATAGTTTCGGTTTGACATTTTCCAAACAGCCTCGGGTGCGCTACGAAAATAAATGATTAAAAAATCGAATTTTATCTCAAATGTTTCATCCAGGCCAACAGTCAGTAAATTAGAGCCATATAATTACACACTGGTAGCAGAAAAAATATCCACCGAGTGGTTTCTGAGCAATTTATCTGATAGCCTGGACCTCGCCAGGCTAAACTAACAAAACTCCGCCTTCTCTTCTCTGATTGGTCCGGTCAAAAATCTACCGGAGAAATCGTTCTCTATGGGAGAAATCCCAGACCCTAGTACAAAGCGAAGTTAAGGACAAGGGTCTGGTTTTAACCAGGCTAGCTCAGATATGACCGTTTTCCATTTTGGCAAAAAATGGTGCAGTACCACTTTTGTCCGCTAGGATACACCGACCGTTTCCAGCTCATGTGTCCGACGGCAGCCTCCTCTGGTCGGACACACTCTGTCGCTGCCCGGCCTCCTGCTCTGGAGGTATGAACTATTGTTAGCTCAGTGTTTGTTAGCAAAAACGGTTACTATTTATCTAAATAACTCATGAACTACAGGACAGATTTTTATGAAACTTACAGAAAGTAATTACTAGGTGGACATTTACAAACTGTTACCTGTTGGAGTTGTTTGAGATACAATTTGATGTTTTATAACCGTAAATGTGTCGCGATTAGCTTAGTTGTTTTTCCGGGTACTTTTTAGCAAACAGCTCATAAACCACTAGCCTGGCCCTCGCCATTCCTACGCAGCTCCGCTCAATTCTATTTCCCTTCACTGCTCCGTCTGGGACTTCTCCCATAGACAAGGATTTATCCGGTAGATTTTTGACCGGACCAATCAGAGAACAGAAGGGGCAGAGTTTTTGGCCCCTAACCCACGCCCCCACCTGTCCCAGCGCATAGCCAGCGAGCATTCGCATGTTCTCATTCAAAGAGATGCAAAGCGATGCAGGACTGTTTTATATGTGACACAAATGTATTAATTTCCCCTTCTTAATCCCTTATCTGGAGTTTTATTTTGTTTTTTTTTGTCAAAAGTCAAGTGATCGCTCCCTCCTCCCTCCTCCCTCCTCCTCCTCCTCCTCCCCCTCCGCTGAGTGCAATGATGAGGAAATGCCTCAGGTTGTCACGAGAGAATTAAACTAGGGTTTTACGTTGCTGCCCGAGTCCCTGCAGATTTTCTGGTCTTCTGATGTGCTGGACCAGAGCTCCATGGTTTTATTTTAATTTTTTAGATAGTTTTATTAACATATAAACACAGAATATGCAGCGGCAGCGAGAGAAAATGCAGCAGGAGGTGGAGCTGATGTCAACTTAACCAGAGCATGGGAAGCAGACCATATATGGCTCTGAGGGGGAGGGAGCAGAATGCTTTTTCCTGTTCAAAATTTTTCTAAGATCCAATGGTTTTGTTCCTCAGCAGAGGCCACGCCTCCAGCAAGAATCGGTTCTCTATGGAGAAAGTCCAGACCCTAGTCCGAAGCGAAGTGAAGGACAAGGGTCTGGTTTTAACCAGGCTAATAAACCACAGGACAGATTTTACTTAAACTTACAGAAAGTAATTACTGTACTGGGTGGACATTTACAAACTGTTAGCTGTATGAGACATTTGAGCTAAAATTCGATTTATTTATAATTTATTTTCGCAGCGCACGCGACGGTTTGGAAGACGTCAAAGCGAAACAATTTAAATCCAGCAGATTTGACCATTACGTGAATTTAATAAGGAACGGTTAAGCTCAGAAACACTTTTGCTATAATGTCAGCTAAGAAATATATTTTTTTTAAGTGTTTATCTTGTTAAATTTTAAAGAAAATGCTGCGGTCCCACCCATGCAGGAGCACTAGCGAAACTACTTTTTAAATACAGCTGATTTGACAACTACGTGAATTTATTAAGGAAAAGTTCAGCTGAAACACATCTTTGCTATAATTTTCAGCAAACAAATAATTGTTTTTATCGTGTTGATCTTGTTAAAGTCCTTCTGTGTGGCAGCCATTTGCATCAGAACTAACCACCGGTCCACATTTCGTTGTCAGCGGTGACGCATAACATACGCGACGCGTCAGCGGTGACCCTCTGTCGTCATCGAGGCATCAGTGGCGTAGGCATCACTACTGCCTTTATCTTCGCTAGGTCTGATCTTACCTGTCCTCTTTCGAATATGAACCCCAGGAAGGAAATGGTAGAGACGTGAAATTCACATTTCTAGGTCTTGACATATTGGTGGTTCTCTAGCAGTCGCTGTAAAACAGATCTCACACGATGAACGTGTTGCTCCTGATTCTTGGAAAAAATTAGAATGACATCTAGGTAGACCAAGACGAACACACCGAGGAAATCCCGAAGCACATCATTCACCAGTGTCTGAAATATGGCAGGGGCGTTGGTACTCGAAATGGCCCATGGGAGTCTTGAAGGTGGTCTTCCATTCATCTCCCTGGCGTATGTGTACAAGGTGGTATGCATTTCTGAGATCCAATTTAGAAAACACTGTTACCTCCTGAAGTTGCTCATAGACTGAGTCAATGAGTGCAAGAGGGTACTTGTTTTTAATTGTGATTTGATTGAGTCCCCGGTAGTCAATGCATGGTCGCAGAGACTTATCTTTCTTGGCCACAAAGAAGAAGCTGGCGCCCAAGGGAGATGTGGATGGACGGATGATTCCACTCTTCAATGAAGCCTCGATGTACTCCTTCATTGTCGCTCTTTCCGGACCAGAGATATTGTACAGCCGGCTAGTAGGTAGCGGAGCTCCGGGTATCAGTTCGATGGCACAATCATATGGCCTGTGGGGTGGTAACGACAAAGCCTTTTGTTTACTGAATGCATGTGCTAAAGAGTGGTACACTTTAGGAACAGTGGATAAATCAATGTGTTCACTGGGTGTTTGTTTAACGGGACTTGGAGATATGGCTGAGCGGAGGCATTTGGTTGAGCATCGCATGCCCCAACTGTCAACACGACCCTCCTCCCAATTAATATGAGGGTTGTGTAACTTGAGCCATGGGTAACCCAAAATGATTGGTGACCCTGGAGTCTTGACAATAAAAAATTAACCCATTCTTGGTGGTTACCAGATACCACAAACCTTATCTTTATTGTATTGTGTGAAATAGATGAAATGGTTTGACCAATGAGAGCGGAAACTGAGATGGCCTGGTCCAATTTCATGGACTGGATCTGAAGTTCGTCCACCAAGCTCTGACTGATTAAATTGTGTTCGGCACCTGAGTTGACCAGGGCCTGGACAGGAAAATTCACAGTATAAACACAAAGAGTAACGGGCAGTTTCAAATGATTCGCAGGAATATTAGAAATCGTACCCACCAGTATCTCCTGTTTAACTGGTGGGCTATATCTTTTACCCACAGGAAACAGGCGTATAAAGTGTGTCCCTCCTTTCCACAGTAAAGGCAGGCCTTGTTTTGGATGTAGTATATTCGTTCCTCCTGCGTCAGCCGAGTGTGTCTGATTTGTATCGGCTTAGGTTTGGAGGATGACGTCATGGGGGCCGATAGGATCTTTTCAGGTGACAAATGCTCATGGTATTTGTAGTTCTCGATCTGACGTTCTCGTGCTCTGATATAAATTCTAATAGCTAAAGCTATGGTTCTGACGAGATAATAATAATAATAATAATAATAATGAATTTTATTTATAACGCACTTTTCATTAATGAAAATCTCAAAGTGCTACAAAGTGCAACAGAATTAAATGTCAATAAAACAAGTAATAAAACAAATAAAATCAATAACAGTATCAACTAAGATCAAAGGTAGAATCATGAGGAGGCAGAGTATGCTCGGTTGAAAAGAAAGGTCTTCAAGCCGCTCTTAAAGTCAACCAGTGACTGTGGGGCTCTCAGGCAGTCAGGAAGAGAGTTCCACAGGTGGGGGGCAGCCACACTGAAAGCCCGGTCTCCCATGGTCCTTAATTTGGTTCTCGGAATGTGAAGGAGATTACTGTTCTGTGACCGCAGAGACCGGGTGGATGAGTATGGAATAAGAATGTCCTTTAGATAATCTGGTGAAGTTCCGTGTAAGCATTGATGTGTAATGAGAGCAGTTTTGTACTGAATTCTGTAGGTGACAGGAAGCCAATGAAGGTTATGGAGAATGGGTGTAATATGTTCAAATTTACGAACTCTCAGAAAATCCTTGCTGCACTGTTTTGAATATATTGAAGCTTCTGAATGTATTTGCCAGGGATTTCAATAAACATGGAGTTGCAGTAGTCAAGCCTGGAGGAGACAAAAGCATGAACGAGTTTCTCAGCATCGGAAAAAGTCAGAGATGGGCGAAGTCTGGAGATGTTTCGAAGATGGAAGAAGCAAGTTTTAAACAGAAGCTTAATGTGATTTTCAAATGTAAGATGAGAGTCCATTTTTATTCCAAGATTTGTAACAGAGGTGGAGAGGGGGATGTCTTGTCCAGAAAAGGAAAGTCTTGTTATAGGAGATGTTTGTACCTGGTGAGGGGTGCCAATCAGTATGGCCTCAGTCTTGGAGCAGTTTAATTGAAGAAAGTTCTGATTCATCCATGCCCTTATTTCCTCCAGGCAGGCAGAGAGGGCAGTGAGTGAAGATGGAGATGACAAGGTGGAAGATGAGGATGCTCCAGTCCTGATGTAAAGCTGTGTATCGTCGGCATAACAGTGAAAAGAAATGTTGAACTGATTAATAATTTGACCTAAAGGCAGCATGTAAAGGGAAAACAGCAGGGGCCCCAGAACTGACCCCTGAGGGACACCACAGGAGACACAGACTGTCTGGGACGTGGCGTTGCCAAGACTAACACATTCCAGCCTATTGGAGAGGAAAGATTTGAACCAGTCCAGGACAGTGTCACAGAGACCGACCTCCACATGAAGACGGTGGAGGAGGATACTATGGTCCACAGTGTCGAAGGCTGCAGTGAGGTCAAGGAGGACAAGGATGGAGGGAGAACCAGTGTCAGCAGCCATGAGGACATCATTGGTAACTCTCAGCAATGCAGTCTCAGTACTGTGAGCTGCCCTGAATCCAGACTGGAACTTCTCATACAGGGAGTGTTGTTGTAGGTGGTCCTGCAGCTGAGCAGCAACAGCTTTCTCCAGCACTTTAGACAGAAAAGGGAGGTGTGAAATTGGGCGGTAATTAGAAAAAATGTCGGGATCCAAATTAGATTTTTTTCAGAAGAGGCCTAATGATGGCAGTTTTTAGAGGCAGTGGAACATGACCAGATTGTAGAGACTTATTTATTTGTATGATTAATGGGCTAATTGCAGAGTGATTGGATTTTATGAGAGACGAGAGGAAGGGATCTAGGGCGCAGGATGAAGGCTTCATTTTCTTGATGATGGCTTCACCTCACTCTGAACAACTTCATCAAAGCTGTTTAGGGTCCCAGAATGCAGATGGGTAGATGGCACACTGAGAACAGGGAGGTTGTGGAGCTGGGATCTGATAGTGTCAACTTTGTTTTTAAATGACGAAAGGAACAGGTCGCATTTTTTAGCAGAGTCCTCAGGAGTTTGTTTAATGGGATTAAGCAGACGAGTTATTGTGGAGAAGAGCTGTTTAGAGATTCCTGGGCAGGTGTTGATGATGTTAGAATAATATTTGGAGCATGCTTCTTTAAGAGAATAGGCGTACGCTTTCTGATGTTCTTTATGCCTGCTTATGCACAGAGAGACCAGATGATTTTACACGTCTCTCAATAGCACGGCCAGTTGCCTTCATCTTGCGCAGCTCACCAGTGTACCAGGGGGCTGAACGAGATCAGAAGGTAATTCACTAGTAAACAGTTGATCCTTGATGTTACTGTTGAGCGAGTTAAGAAACGCACTACGTAATGCCTTCTCACCCCAACCGGATTCCTCCGTGATGATGCAGAAGCGAATGGAAAACGTGGCCACCGTCTTCTTTCCCTGCCGGACTGAAAATAGTTTCTGGGCGGCTTCTTCCTGTAATAAAGGATAGTCAAATACCTTGAGAAAGTCTTTGATGAATTCAGCAAATGGCAAGGCCTCACTGGACGTCGGCGGAGGTAGGCGTTGGCCCACTCAAGTGCTTCACCCTTCAGAGAGGCGATAATATATGACACACGAGAAGAATCAGATGAGTACGTTACCAGAGCACGGCTGAAAGCCAGATTGCACTGAAGCAGAAAACCACCACGCTTTCTTGTATCACCTTCAAAAAATTCTGCAGGGTTGATGTCAAGTTCTTTGACATGTTGAACGTGCCGGGATTCCGTAGGTTCCATGGTTGTAGGCTGTCTGAGAGAAAAAGAGGGATTATTGTTTATCCCTTGTTAGAGAGAATAAAATCATATGACCCAACTCTAGGAGATTATTCTGCACTGTATCTTGTTGTTTCAGAATTTGCTGTAGAGCTAGATTTTGAGTCTCCTCTCTGACTACTTCCTGGTTGAAGTGGTTCTGTCCCAGTCATGCCAGAGGGGTCAGTTTGGCTGGGACAAACTATCATGGTGTCTCTTGTAGGACCTCAAAGTGGCAGACCAAGAAAGAGTACATATAAAATTAAGTGTTCTTTATTTACAGGTGAGTTGGTGGGAAGAGCTGGAAGAGAACGGAGCAGAGGTGAGTATCCAATCTTGTCGACTTGATGTTTGAATCTTGAAGTAATCAGAATTGTCTTACTTGTTGTTCCAGGAAAAAGAACCAAAGGAGAGGTGAGATCCTGGTTTCGACGAGGAGAATGCGTAGGTGAGAAATGGTGGAGAGAGGAACAGATAGACCCAGTAATTGTTGAACCGCTGATAAGACTGGACTCTTGATGTTTCTGCAGGTGCACCCAAGAGTGCTGGATGAGTCCTGTGGAAGGACTTCTGAGGAGCAGGACATGGAGGTCCTGGAGAGGAGCACAGACAATCAGGATTGGCTGCAAACGAACAGGTAGGTGAATGGTCTCTAGTTTACCCAAAGGCAGAAGTTGTCCCAGCACTGAAGAGGTGTCTGGTCGCCGCTTAAGTAGGCCACCAGAATCAGTCCTCCTCAGGTAGCAACAGGTGGGTCTCATCAGGATAATTAGATGTGAGCTGTGGAGAGAATGAGTGAAGGCAAACCAGGAAGAAACCAGGGATCCTACATTTTTCTGTCGAGCGTCCTGACCCACCACCCACATATTTTCCGACCCGAACTCTACTGAATCCAGTCCTGTGCGTTGTTCTGCTCCAATCCACTGCTTTCAGGGGCTTCAGTTCTCAGATGTCCAGCTAACAATCCATCCATCCCTTTATTTTAGATAATAAATTGTCTTTTGGATATTTTGATCCTGTTATTTTGATTAATTAGTGACGTTGTTTTGATACGTGATGTGGCATCACACATTTAACGTGTATGTTTTTCTTTTACTGAAAGCGTATTTATTATGTCTGAAATGTTATGCACCGCAGTAATGTATGCAGGAGTTATGACACAGCAGTTGTGTGTGCATATTGCACAGCTGTCTGGAGATGCAGTGCGTAAATCAACTGTCTGCAGGGCGCACAGCTGAAAGTGGATGAAGACGCTCCCCGCGGGACATGCAGTCCACAGCTCTGCTCGGCAGGAGCACAGTGTGGCCGCAATATCCACTCCACAGACTGGGCAATGTCTCCTTTCGTTGTATTTTCATAAATAATCAAAATAAAAATGCATGATGACTTTGGACTTTTAGGGGTGGAGATTTGAGTTGCAGGATCCAAGCGGTCAAAATGAGATAGTTCCTGGATCCTGTTCCCGCAGGATCCAGCTCAAATTAACCACTGGCATTAACTCTGTAAAATTTTCTAAAAAAGTTAAGTCTGGTCCTCTAGACCAGGGGTCTGCAACCTTTACGATCAAAAGAGCCATTTCTGCCCTTTCGTTCACTAAATTAAACGTGTCAAGAGCCGCAATACCTGCTACAACTGTCATTATCAACTGGTGGCCCGTGGGCCATTTTAAGTTTGCTAGAGGGGCTTTTCTGACCAGTAGGTGTGAAATTATAAAACTAAAAACTAATGATTGTTAACATTTATTGATATTTTTACATTTTGAGACAAAAGAAAATATTGGATTCCATCCATCTTCCATTCAACTGTCCAACATCTTGTATTGTCTTGTTTTTTGCCAATAAAAATAAAATAAATACTAGAACAGTGAAGTGTGCAGACAGATGTGCTTTTTATAAAATTGTGGAGTACCTTATTTTTTGGACTATAAGGCGCATTTAAAATCCTTTAATTTTCTCAAAAATTGACAATCAGCCTTACAATCAAGTCTTCTGTATTAATTCTGGTTGTGCTTACTGACCTCAAACCGATTGCATGTGGTTATTATGAATGAGCTGGATAAAGTTTGACTTATCTGACTGTTTTGTTTTGATATTGCGCTTTATAATCCGGTGCGCCTTATGTATGAAAACAGACCCCTTCATTGATATTGAGCCTTATAATCTGGTGCACCTTATAGTCCCAAAAATATGGTAATTGCATATCCTACTTTGAAGAATAGATAAGATAAGATAAGATAAGATGCCTTTATTAATCCCACAGTGGGGAAATTTTCATTGCCACAGCAGCATATTTTGAATATCACAAATGATACCTATTGTGTTTCTCCTTTTTCCATATCTGTTGACCTTCATCTGGAGACGGATGAGCACGGCCGCGCAGAAGAACATGTGGTACACATGTCATGTGTTTGGAAATGCTGCAGCTTAGCATACTTCTCCCTCTTCTGGATGACTGTGCTTACATAATCACGTTGTATTAATTAATTGGTGCAATGTTAATCAATAAATCTCTTATCTCTCTCTCTTATAGAGGACAGAGCAGAACCAGTTCAGAAAATGTTAAAAAATATCTTTATACACAAATAATACAAATTAGTACATAAAAACACTGAAACAGTATAAAACGAAATATAACTACTAAGAGCAGCGGGTGTTGTACAGTCTGATGGCGGCCGGAAGGAAAGACCTGCGGTATCTTTCCTTCATGCACTTAGGGTGCCGCAGCCGGGCACTAAAGGAGCTGCTCAGGACTGTCAGAGAGTGGTGCATGCTGGGACGGGAACTCCAGCATGCGCTGAAGCTTGGTCCTCATTCTCCTGTCAGCCACCACCTCCACTGGGTCAACATGACACCCCAGGACAGAGCTGGATTTCCTGAGGATCTTGTTCAGTCTCTTCCTGTCAGCAGTGGAGATGCTGCTACCCCAACAGACCACTCCGTAAAAGAGTAAATAAAGCATAAAGTTAAAGTGAGTATAATTTACTTTGTGTATTAGTACTAGTATCCACATACTGTAGTAAACTTATCACACAGGAAAACTGTTAAACTACCGTATTCGCCGTTATAAAATACGCTCCGGTGTTTAATATGCTTTGTCCAATTATTAACAATAAACAAGAAAAAAACGTAAACAATACGCGACGCGTCAGCGCCTCATTTGCCCTAATCAAGATGGTGGCGACAGAAGCAAGCGAGTACGAAGATCTTCACAAGGAAACACGGTAAAACAATTATTTCTTTGCGAGAAAAAATATATTTCTTAGCTGACTTTATAGCAGACGTGCTCCTGAGCTTAACGAAATGTTCAAATCAGCTGGATAAAAAAAAAAAGTTCGAATTTTAGGCAGGCGGTTCGGACCGGACGCTTTGTTTCTTTAAATTTAGCTAAATAAACGCTTAAAAAATATATTTCTTACCTGACTATAGCAGACGGGCTCCTGAGCTGAACCAAATGTGAAATCAGCTGGATTTAAAAATCCGCGGTGTGGTTTATGAGTGGTATCTTGCAAACAAAAACAGCGAACCTCACAGCTAAGCTAAATGCAGCTACCGGTACACCCAGAGCAAGGGGCGGGCAGCGACAGAGTCAGTCCGACCAGAGGAGGCTGTTTTCGGACACATGAGCTAGAAACGTCTGGAAGTGGCCCTCCTCTTCCTCTTCGCTCTCTGAGTCCTCTGCTGGCTGCTGCCCACAGCGCCCGTATAGCGGCCGAAACTGGTACTGCACCATTTTTGCCAAAAATGAAAAACGAAGAATCAGAGCGAAAAATGGGTCTAAAATTATGGGAAAAAATCCATAAATAACACTCTTCGGTGTTTAATACGCAGGACATTCAAATGAGCAAAAATACAGTGTATTATACACCGGTTTTTACGGTAGTCATTTTCTGTGGGTACAACATCCTATAAAATTCATCCTATAAAATTCAGTTTTATGTTAGTTTTGGTCAAAGCTTGAAAGAGCCGCTGCAGAGGGACCAAAGAGCCGGCCAAAGAGTGGCTCCAGAGCCGCAGGTTGCAGACCCTTGCTCTAGACATTCAAAAATCAAAACAAAACAAAAAATTGTAGAAACGTTTTGTCTTTCATCCGAAAGACTTCTTCAGTCTGAGGAGCTGTATTCAGCTTAGGGGCCGGTTACACGGCGCATAATTTGAGTGAAACCGCAGCTTTCTCTCTGCGGTTCTGCCGATCGTTTACACGACACCACTGGCCCCCCTCTTTGAATCCGGAGGTTTCGATCCACCTCTCAGAGTGGAGGTTTTTTGCTGACCCCCTGTTTATAACATAAACATCTCCCGCTGAGCTTTTGTTTGAACCACATGCGTGCGCACACATGCGTGCGCGGACAGACGGCATTTCTATCAACAATGGCGATGGACACGCACCGCTTTTTGAACTACGACTGATAGAATATATTATGAGTCTCATATTTAATTAATCTACACCTGAATGTAGCTGCATCTGTGTTGGAAGAGCCACAGTCTGATCCAGTTCTAATATAACTGTTTATTGAACGAGGGAGGCAGATATTTCACACGTCGCGCTGCAATATAACATACTAAATGTGCTAAATAATAACAGTTTAACAATAATAAACAGTATGTATGTTAGCGTGGGAGATATATAAAGTTATCTGAGCTAAATGAAGCTATCTGGACTCAAGTTACGTGATTTAAACAATGCGTAACATGTTGCGTGTTATTCAAGTTGAAAATGAAGACACCAGATTTATTTTGTATTTATTTATTCAACACCACAAACCGTATGTTACACAAACACTGAGAATTAAACTGAACACTATTAAAAATACATTAACTGAACTGTAACTACGTTAATGAACTGGACTCTGCTCTGGTTTCAAACTGGTCCCATTCAAACCGGTCCACTGGTAGGACAGCTTCTCGACCTCGCAGGAAAAAACAAAAACTCAGTTGGATGTTGTGTGATCAAAGTAAAGACAAGCAAACATTATTAAGAACGTTGATTTACTTGCTGTAAATCAGCTGATTATCGTTGTCTCGGTTCTGGTCCACTCAGCTACTGGTGTGGAGCTTGTTAGATGAAGCAGGACCCGCCATGGTAACTACAGCAGATTCAGGAGGGCGGGGGAGATTCCTGCGGATGCTTGTAAACACAGAATTCGTCCGTCTCAATGCGGATCTTTTACTCTAATTAACATACGCAAAAACCTCCATTTCTCCCCACCGTGTCTGTGTAAATTCAGTGTTAAACAATACTGACAAGATGGCAAAACAAGGAAGTCCTGTATAATATTTAATACGTTAAATTTTCTTTGTCCAGCTGGTTTTTATTCAGCTCTGACCTGTTCTCCAGTAACAGATTATTTATTTCTGCTCCTCTTTGTTCACACAACTGACATTGTATTTGTAGCTTTTTGCTGCTGGTCCTTGTTCCTCCTCATCATCATCTGCGGCCTCACCAAGCTCCTCTCCTGGAGTTTCAACCATTTCATATGAAGGTTTGCCTTGAAGAGGAGTTATTCAGTGCTGAGGTCACAGAAGCCCCTTTCATAAGACATGTCGGTCCGGCTTTTATGCGGGTTCAAGTCTCCAAAGAGCATTCAGAAAACACGCAAACGCGGATTGGCGGATTAAACTGACTCGCCTTTGATCCCCCTCTGACCCGCCACGGTTCATAGTGTTAAACCCGGATCTGTCGACTTGTGAAAGGTGTCGGGGTGTCTGCGGCTTCAAACTCATTTGAGGAATGTGAGGAATGATGACGTACTTTTCCTGCGCCCACTGTCAAAAGTGTAAACAAGAACATTTTTATTTCGCTCGCATCATCACTCGCTATTCTTCGCCGAATCTTTTGTTTTTCTTTTTTTTTTCATCACGGAAATGGCTAATTGGGGTGATGCCGAAACCCGTCTACTCCTGTCTCTGCGCGCAGAGGAGGATAAGGGATTTACCGGTACAGTGAAGGATGGTGCACTCCTGGAGCGAAT
>JBBPBX010004619.1:59092-75812 GCA_038048925.1 Garcialebias charrua
ACTGCGGGCCCCTGTCCGATGTAATGTCTGAAGGGGGGCCGAAAACGCGCCACCCAGGTAGACAAAAATGCCCGGGCCACCACTGCAGATGTTGTGGATGTCAGAGGAACCACCTCAGGCCACCTGGTGGTCCGGTCTATTATAGTCAGCAGATGAGTAAAACCCTGTGATGGAGGCAGAGGGCCCACCAGGTCTACGTGCACATGATCAAACCGCCGACCTGGGATGGAGAAGGGTTCCAAAGGTGCTTTGGTGTGCCTGTTAACCTTAGCACGCTGGCATGGGACACACGCTGCTGCCCACTCCTTAACCGCTTTACGCAGACCGGGCCAAACAAACTTTGAACTGACCAGTTTCACCGAGGCTCTAACACCTGGGTGAGAAAGGGAATGTAAGGAGTCAAAAACGCGGCGTCGCCATGAAACTGGAACCAGGGGGCGGGGCCTGCCAGTAGAAACATCACAGAGCAGGAGGGGACCTCCGTCATTCACCTGCCGTTCCTCCAACTCGAGGCCCGTGGGCCCGGACTGGAGCTCGAGTATTTCTGCGTCGCTACGTTGGTCCGCAGCCATAGCAGAAAAATCGATGCCAACGTATACGGGAGAGATCAGCACCCGGGAGAGACAGTCGGCCACCACGTTGGATTTTCCAGCCACATGCTGAATGTCTGTAGTAAATTCAGACACCGCTGCGAGGTGGCGTTGCTGGCGAGCAGACCAGGGGTCAGAAATTTTTGACATCGCAAACACCAAGGGTTTGTGGTCAACATATGCAGTGAACCGGCGGCCCTCCAGGAAAAACCTGAAATGGCGTGTGGCCAGGTAAAGCGCCAGCAACTCTCTGTCAAAAACACTGTATTTAAGCTCATTGTCCCGCAGCGTACGGCTGAAAAATGCAAGCGGCTGCCAAACCCCGGAAACCTGCTGTTCTAACACAGCCCCCACCGCAACATCAGATGCGTCGGTTGTTAAAGCTATTTGCGCCGCTGGGGATGGATGGGCCAAAAGGGCAGCAGTGGCCAGTGCAGCTTTAGCATCACCAAATGCCTGTAGGCGTTCTGGTGTCCAGTCCACACTGTCGTTGGGCTTTTTCTTTTTCAGCGCTCCATAGAGCGGACGCAGCAGTTGTGCTGCCCTGGGGAGGAAACGGTTATAGAAGTTAACCATTCCCAAAAATTCTTGTAGCGCTTTAACAGACTGGGGCTGTGGGAAATCTGACACCGCCTGCACTTTGTTTGGTAACGGGACAGCACCACTTGCAGAAATGCGGTGGCCCAAAAAGTCAATGACTGGCAGCCCAAACTGGCATTTCGCTGTATTTACAATCAGGCCATGTGCTGCCAGGCGCTGAAAAACCTCACGGAGGTGGGACAAGTGCTGCTCAGCCGAGCTGCTAGCCACCAGGACGTCATCCAGGTACACAAATACGAAGGACAGACCCCTTAGGACTGAATCCATCAACCGCTGAAATGTTTGTGCTGCACCTTTAAGACCAAAAGGCATGCGCAAAAACTCAAACAGGCCGAAAGGCGTGATAACAGCGGTCTTAGGGACATCCTCCACATGCACAGGAACCTGGTGGTACCCCCGTACTAAATCTACTTTAGAAAAAATGGAGGTCCCAGCCAGGTGCACTGAAAAATCCTGGATGTGGGGGATGGGATAACGATCGTTCTCTGTGATGTTATTAAGGCGGCGGAAATCCCCACATGGACGCCATTTGCCGTCTGCTTTGGGCACCATGTGCAGGGGGGAGGCCCACGGACTGTTTGAGCGCTGCACGATGCCTAAACGCTCCATGTTAGCAAACTCTTCCTGTGCTATTGCTAGCTTAGTAGCATCGAGGCGGCGTGCACGTGCGAACACCGGGGGGCCCGTTGTGGGAATATAATGTTCGACCCCATGTTTTGTGTTTGTGTTTGCAAAATCAGGAACAGTCAGTGAGGGGAACTCAGACAATAAACGCTGAAACACGTTACCCGAAGCTAAAAAGTTAGCATGCATTAAAGGCCCAGCTCCTCGCGTCTCACAAGGCAGTGACGAAAAAGACACAGCGTCGATCAAACGTCTGTTAGCTAAATCAACCAGGAGCCCGTGAGCACAAAGAAAATCAGCCCCTAAAATAGGGACTGAGCTAGCAGCTACAACAAAGTTCCACTGGAAGTCCCGTTCATGGAAACGAACAGTCACCAACCTTTCGCCAAACGTCTTGATGGGATAGCCGTTAGCCGCGGTTAGCTGCGGACCGCAGCCTTCTGCTAACCTGTCGGAGCCAGTCGGGGGAACGAGGCTCTTCTGCGAGCCGGAGTCCACCAGGAACCGCCTCCCCGACCTCGTGTCTTCGATGAAAAGCAGCCTTTCCTTGTCGCCAACGGCCGCGACTGCTAGCGGCCGCTGGCGTCCTCGTTTCCCTGCGGCTTGAAACTGCACGGTGGGACGCATCGTCGTGCCTTGGCGCCAAAACGTTGGTGGTAGAAACAAAGGCTTGCTCCTGACCGCCTGCGGGCGACCCCCGCTACGACCGCTGGCTCGTCCGGCGCTGAGGGCGATGCTCGAAGCTCGGGCGCTGCTGGAGATCCAGGGACCGCCGCTTGGACCGTGAACGTCCTCGCAGCCAGCAGGATGCGGTCGGCTTCGCGGGCCAGCGAGCGGTAATCCTTCTGCTGCAGGAACGGGGAGTTGGCCAGCGCGGTGCGCACTGGAGCCGGGAGGCGGCGGAGGAAGAGGTGGAGAAAGAGAAATTCACAGTCAGCTGAACCCCTCAAAGACAACATTCCTTCCATGAGCTCAAGAGCTGTTCCATCGCCCAAATCGGAGAAGGTAAACAGCTTCTCGGCGCGCTCCGCGTCTGAGAGCGTGTAACGCTGCAGAAGGAGCTCCTTGAGGGCGTCGTATTTTCCTTGTGCAGGAGGGTCTTCGAGCAGGCTCATTACCCGCTGGGTGGACAATGGGTCCAGTGAAGCGACCACATGGTGGTACTTTGTGTCGTCTGCAGAGATCCCGCGAAGAGCAAACTGTGATTCGACGTGGGCGAACCACGACCGAGGTGCGTGCAGCCAGAAGTCCGGGATTTTAACGGCCACCGCAAAAGCGTGCGGGGCCGCCGGTGGAGGTTCCACAACCGCGGACAGCTGAGGAGAGCTGGCTTGACCTTCAGATGTCGTCATTTCAATTCACAAGGGTCACCAGATGTAGGAGGCGGTGAAGAGACGACACAGGAGACGGGACGTAAGTCTTCACTTTTAATCAACTCCTACTAAACTGGCGGGAACCCGCCCACTGCCTTATATACCACTGCAACATCCGGTCCTCTGGACCTTTCACAATAAAAGCATCCTGTAATACATTCGGTCCACTGGGTGTGAGTAGAGCCCCCTAGTGGTCCACCACAATATTACGCAGGTGGAAGAAGGAGGTTCTAGTAACATTTTTAATGTGGGGGATAAAAGACATGTCCTGATCAAAAATCACACCAAGATTTTTAACATTAGAGCTGGAGGCAGATTAATACCATCCAAGGAGGGAGAAAGACTGAAAAATGTATTCCTAAGATGCTCAGGTCCAAAAACTAAAACATCAGTCTTGTCTGTGTCCAAAATGAGAAATTTTAGGTCATCCAGGTTTTTATATCTTTAACACATGCTTGTAGTCTAAGTAACTGATTGGATGCTAATATTACCTAATGGGAGCATATGTAAAGAGTATTGTTCCAAGCACGGAACCTTGAAGAACTCCCTGACTAATGCTGCGTTCCAGTTACCTCGTATTGTGGGAATTTCCCAGTTCCCAGTGGTAGATTGAAACCGGAACGCCCGCTCTAGTGATAAACTCCCACTCCTAAAGTGGGAGAATTTTTTCTGCTCCCAGTTTCCATTCAAGATGGCAGATACTCGCGTCTTCAGTAAGTAAATGCCTTAACTTTTACTAAAATAACAGTTCTAAAATGTTGATGCGTGTATTTAATCACGTTGTTTTTGTTTGTTTTTTGTTTTCTTAGCTGTACAGCCAGTTTTTCTTTTTTCCCAACGATTTACATTGAAGAATTAGAGAAAAATATATATTAAATCAATTACCTTCAGTGGCCATCATCCTCCTCTGACATATTCTGTGTCAGGAGTGCATATCTGGTTAGTAATTTATTATATTCTGAAACAGCAACAACAACAAAGCGTGCGTCCATCTGCATTTTCCACTGGGAGAACAGGAACGTGTTTTCAAGTGGTAGCTTGGGAAATGACGTCACTACCACTTCCCAGTTCCCAGAATACGAGGTAACTGGAACGCAGCATAACTTTGGTGTATGTTGAAGTTTCATTATTTACATTTACAAATTGGAATCTATCAGATACATGTTATTTTAACCGATTTAGAGTCGTTCCTAATGCCAAGATGGCCGCGCTCAGACCAGCCGCAGCTTCACGAGCTCCCGGTTCATCCCTAGTTTTTAGTAATTTTAATAGTGTTTTTGTACCTGACTCTGCGCGTTTTTTGCGGGTGAATTATAGCCGAACTGAACTGTTAATAAAGACCGTGTAAAGTGAAATTAAATGTGTGTTTTTATTTTGTCACACGGCATAAATATGTGTTATTAATCACCCATATAAATCTGACTGATTAAAAACATTGATTTCCTTATAAAATTAAGTCTCAAAAATCATGAAAAAACATGATTTTGCCTTGCCCTGGAACGCTGGGGGCGTGTCAGCGCGTGGGCGTGGTTTCAGCGCAGTACTGCGCTCATGTCCTGCCCCTGCCCTGAGCGAGAGGCAGACAAGGAGCAGCAGTAAACCTGCTCTGTTTTTATCTGAGTTCTGGCCGGTCACCTCGCATGCGGGGTCTGTGTTGGTGATTAAAAAGAGTAATCACGTTGATAAGTTATCTCATCTGTCAGCGAGTCACGGCGCTCTCACACACACACACACACGCGCGGGGGGGCGCGGATGTGAAAACAGGTGCAGGTCGCTCCAGCAGCAAAAGACAGAGGGCTGCGCAGCGGTTTTCTGTGTTTATATGTTCATGAAAACTTAAAAAAATAAATTAAAAACAGGGAGCGCTTCTCCTTCAGAGCAGACCTGCACACCAGGAAATATTTAGAACCTGGTGCAGCCTCGTTGGACATGACTTTAGTTCACTCGTGACAAGTTCATTCCTCCTCCTCGGAGGAGGAAGCGAATGGTGACAGCTTCAAGTGATCACTTGACTTTTGGCAAAAAAAAAAAGAAATGTCACAATGGAGCGGCTGCAGTCCATGCGTAAAAGGAGTGAGAGTACAGGAGGGAGACGGTCGGTAGCGAGTGAACGGCTCCACCGAAGAACGCATTTATACGGCTGGAGCTGCAGGGGGTGGGGCTATACTAATGAGGACCGCGTGACGAAACGCGGTCACGTTTAAAACACGCCTAAAAAATCCTGAAATAGAAATATGTTTATACACAGTTTGCTCTATAACTCCAAAATTAATTGAGCTACAATTTTGAGACTTTTTACTCATTTACAAGATTACAATTATCACATTTATAATGTTTATTGAAGAAAATGTTGAAATTCACTTTACACGGTCTTTAAGAATCGGAGCGGATTTACCACAGGGCACAGCTGAAATCAGCAACGAACTCAAATCAGAGCTCGGAAGATTGGAGCTGTTAAGAACATCTTTCTGGAAGCAGATGCGCTCCGTTTCACGCTCCAGGGGAAAGAAAAGGAAGCGGTGCTCCCGAGGAAAGAAGAGGGGCTGCCGAGCAGGAATTATGACGAGACTGCGGGCAGACGCTAAAACCGGGAGACCCCCGATGCCGGCTCTTTTTCTGTCCAACGTCCGCTCGCTGGACAACAAAATGGATCTACTTCGTTTGAGAGTGACCACGTCGGAGGAAATGAAGAGGTGCTCTGTGCTCTGCCTCACGGAAACGTGGATCTCTGAGGATACACCGGACTCTGTTTATGAGCTGGATAATAGACTCTTTTTCAGAACAGACCGGTGCACCGAGACTACGGGGAAAACACGAGGCGGTGGTGTTTGTATTTACGTGAACAAAGATTGGTGCACGAACTGTGCTGTGATCAAAAGGCTTTGTTCAGCTGCCGTGGAGTTGATCACAGTAAGGTGCCGCCCGCATTACCTCCCCCACGACTATTCTGTGATTCTAATCAGTGCTATTTACATAGCCCCTGATGCTAACGCTAATGACGCCCAGGGAGAAATTCATGACTTACTCACCTCGCTGCAATGTAAATATCCTGAGGGGCTCTTCATTGTTTGTGGCGACGTCAATCACGTGGACCTCCAGGCCTCTCTCCCAACCTTCAATCAGCACGTTTTCACAGCAACAAGAGGAAATAAAACGCTTGACCAAGTCTACACTAATGTGAAGGGGGCGTACACGGCGAAGACACGCCCACCGCTCGGAGCTTCCGATCACTGTGCTCTGTTGTTGGTCCCAAGACAGCTTCCCCCACTCAGGCGCTCCAAGCCGGAACAAAGAGAGATAAGAGTTTGGCTTCAAGATAGTACCCCCATGCTGAAAGACTGTTTTGAGAAGACAAACTGGTCTGTCTTCAGGGAGGCAGCTACTGATGGGAGCTCAGTTGACCTGGAACTTTATGCTTCCTCAGTCCTGGGTTACATCAGCACATGCTCTGAAAATGTATCCATAAAAAAATATGTTAAATCTTACCCGAACCGAAAACCCTGGTTAAATAAAGAAGTCCACGCCTTGCTAGCAGCCAGGGACACTGCATTCAAGTCCGGAGATACAGAGGAGCTGAGAAAGAGCAGGAAAGAACTGGAGGATGGCATTAAGAAGGCCAAGGCCACGTATGCACAGAGGATCGAGGGACAGTTCACCTCACAAGACCCACGGAGCATGTGGAAGGGTATTAAATGCATAACAGATTACAAAGGCAAGAACAAACAATGGCCCTCATGCACGAAAATGTTCGTATTTTTATCCTAAATTTCTCCTACTTTTGTTCGTACGAAGCGTTCGTACGAACATGCCACGTCAGATCCAACAAAGTCTTCTATCGTCAGGAAATGTGTGTATATGAGCTGTGTAAATAATGATGAATCCCACCTGTTCTATTCACCTGCTCGTGCACGCGGGAGGTTATTTACATAATTCCCACCCCTCAAAACACCATATAAGGATATAGTTTCCTGCCACCGCGAGCAGGAAGTGTCCATTCATTCCGGCTTTTATGCGTCAGAAAACACACAAACGCGTTTGGCGAATTAAAATTGACTCGCCTTTGATCATAGTGTCAGCCCCGGATCTGAGCGCAGACCCACACAGAATACAGATGACATCAGTGAGCGCCCACAGTCAACAGGCAGTTTATATTAAAAATGACATGAAACAACAGCTGGTTTCGCTTTTTTCTCCCCTGTCTCTGCAGCGGCGCTGTGTGTGTGTGTGTGTGCCGACAGTGGCACGGGGTGGCACGACAGTGGCGCGTGGCGTGGGCGGGGCGCGTTGCGTGGCACACGGTGGTCGACATGAGTGGCGCGGGGGGGGCGCGTGGCGTGGTCGCGTGGCGCGTTGCGTGGCACAGGTGGTCGACATGAGTGGCGCGGGGCGCGTGGCGTGGTTGCGCGGGGCGCGTTGCGTGGCACAGGTGGTCGACATGAGTGGCGCGGGGGCGCGTGGCGTGGTTGCGCGGGGCGCGTTGCGTGGCACACGGTGGTCGACATGAGTGGCGCGGGGGGTCACGCGCGGGTGGCGCAAGGTGGTGGACGTGGGGGGGGGTGTTGAAGCCGCTTTAATTAAACCAATATGTGTGGTTGCATTTAATTGTTTTTAAACTCAAAATATTTTCTAAATAACGAAATATGAAGTTATTAGTGGAGAAAAGGCCGTCTGGATGACAGCAGACCGACTCCTCGTAAATTATACGACAGGTCGGGACCACACGTAAATTTTGTTCGTATCTGAAAAAAATCCTAGGATACGAAAACATTGTTGAATGCCACAAATGATCCTAAATCACTCGTACGCACAGTATAAGAACAAATCTGTGCGTACGAACGGTTCGTGCATGAGGGCCAATGCCCCAGGGACCCATCTCTGCCTGATGCCCTCAATAAGTTTTATGCACGTTTTGAAGATCCAAACAGACCAGCTAGCACCAGACTCACCTCATCACCAGATGAAGAGCATCTCAGAGTGACCGTAGCAGAAGTGAGAGGCAGTCTCAGAAGGATTAATCCTCATAAAGCAACCGGACCAGACAACATCCCAGGGAAAGTTCTGAAGGAATGTGCGGACCAGCTCTGTGAGGTGCTGGCTGACATCTTCACCACCTCACTTGCACTGGAGTCAGTTCCCACCTGCCTGAAGACCGCGACCATCATCCCAGTCCCAAAGAGCTCCACAGTGACTGGTCTGAATGACTATAGACCGGTGGCCCTCACCCCGATAGTCGCTAAATGTTTTGAGAAACTGGTCATGTCCCACATCAAGGCAACCGTCAACATCAACGAGGACCCTCATCAATATGCATACCGCGAGAACCGATCAACAGAGGACGCCATCTCTTCCGTGGTCCACACTGCTCTCACCCACCTGGATCAGAAGGACTCATACGTGCGTCTGCTCTTTGTGGACTTCACATCTGCCTTCAACACCATGATCCCCCAAACTCTGATAGACAAACTATCTACACTTGGACTAAGCCCCTCCATTTGTAACTGGGTACTAGACTTCTTAACAAACAGACCACAGTCCGTGAAGATCCACAACTTCTCCTCCTCCACCATAACCCTCAGCACTGGCTCTCCTCAAGGATGTGTGCTGAGCCCTCTTCTGTTCACTCTGCTCACATATGATTGTACAGCCACACATCCAGGCTGTCATATTGTTAAGTTTGCAGATGATACAGCGGTGGTGGGATGCATCACAAACAATGATGAGTCCAGCTACAGACAGGAGGTGGAACACCTGGAGAGCTGGTGCAAAGAGAATAATCTTCACATGAATGTGAAGAAGACAAAGGAGATGATTGTGGACTTCAGAAGGAACAAACACACCCACGCCCCACTGAACATAGGTGGATCTGCAGTGGAAGTGGTCTCCAGCTACAAATACTTGGGTGTACACTTGAATGATAACCTCAGCTGGAGCAACAACACCACCAGCCTGATCAAGAAAGGTCATCAAAGACTCTACTTCCTCAGACGGCTGAGACGTGCTGGTCTGAGCAGCCCAGTTCTCACCTCGTTCTACAGGTGTGCAGTGGAGAGCGTCCTGTGCTCCAGCATCAACGTGTGGCATGGAGGCTGCACAGTTGCAGAGAGGAAAGCTCTACAGAGAGTGGTGAAGGCTGCACAGAAGTCTGTTGGAGTCAGTCTCCCCACCATCACAGACATTTACACCTCCAGATGCAGGAAAAGAGCCACCTGCATCATGAAAGACCTCACTCACCCAGCACACTCACTCTTTGCCCCACTCCCCTCAGGACGGAGGTTGAGGAGCATCAAATGTAGAACCACTAGACTGAGGAACAGCTTCTACCCTGAGGCTGTTAGACTCATGAATAAATAAAAAATAAAAATAAACACTGCAAAATATCACATCATGCTGATGCTGATCTGTTTTCTTGTTGCTGTGTTCATCTGTGACCATCTGCTCATACAGACTCATGTTCGTGCTGCTGTTTATAATGATGTTTTTCCACTACATTAGGGCTTAGTGTATTACTAGTTGATGTTTTTCTTAGTTAATTCTAGATGTTATTACTGTTTTTCTCTTGCATTTGTTGTTGGATGTAACTGGGACCCCGTGTACATAATCTCGTTTTCATCACATGTACCACATGTGGTGCAAATGACAATAAAGACTCTCTGACTCTGATTTTCTGATGGACCAACATAGATTGAAGTCTCTCGTGAAATTACATTTTTCCTAGTCACAGTTAAAGCAATTTAATATCTGAAAAAGGGTGAACTCGCAAATTGGTGGTAAGTTTGTGCAGATAAACTCTGCTCAGACCTGCGCATCTAAAATATAGGTAAGTCAGTAAACTGACCAATAAGTCCTATATTATTACAATAATGGTGGCCCTGTAAGTGTTTAAATACCTTACCGCCCTATATTGTTACATATAATGGTGGCTCGTCCGAGTCCCTAAGACGATTATTAAGTTGTTTTGGGTAGCTATTGTCACGGTATTTGTTGGCATAGTTCTGCATCCTGTTGTGGACTTATAGAATAGTTTTGGCTGGTGAGTGTCGCAGAGATTGCTAATCGTGGCATTGTCTGGTGCGTTTCCCATTAGAATTATCTTTTCTTGACTTCCGGTTTTGCACCTGATGGAGTAAGACGTGTCGGAGGGTGCTCCTACAATCCTGCAAATTGTTCTTTTAAGAAAAGGTGCATTTGGGCATTTCATGTTGCCTGTCCTCTAAACTTTATAAGAGCTCTTTTATAAATCAAGATGCCTCCAAAATCTAAAAACACGATCAATTTGACGGCCGCAGCGGGGAGGTCTGCTCCCACGCTGTCATCACCGCCGCAGCTTGTGGAGACTTCACCGAGGGGCGCGGCTGCCAGGCGACAGCCAGAAGAAACTTCTTGGAACGTATCGGAGTTTAAAGCTGAACTTCTCGGTGCACTCCGTGAAGAGATGGTGAGCATTTTTAAGACGGAGTTGGAGACGGCGCTGAATAATAATCTGTCCCAGATTAAGTCGGAGCTGCACAGCGTGAAGTCGGAGCTGAATGACAGCATTGTGGCTATTAAGTCGGAGGTGGATGCATTAAAGGTGACTGTTGCAGGCATGGAGGGACCGCTGTCTTCATGCACTGATGATGTGATTTCACTCAAGAGTAATTTGGACAAGCTTTCGGTGCAGGTCCTCGCTCTTGATAATAAATGTGAGGAATTAGAGTCAAGATCTCGGCGAAATAATATTAGAATTATTGGATTTCCGGAGGAGCGTAACCCCATCAGCGCTAATATGATTTCCACCCTGCTTAAGGATGCGCTCGGCCTGGATAAGGAACCGGTGGTGGACCGGGCGCACCGATCTAATTTGGATCCCGACATTTTTTCTAATTACCGCCCAATTTCACACCTCCCTTTTCTGTCTAAAGTGCTGGAAAAAGCTGTTGCTGCTCAGCTGCAGGACCACCTACAACAACACTCCCTGTATGAGAAGTTCCAGTCTGGATTTAGGGCAGCTCACAGTACAGAGACTGCATTGCTGAGGGTTACCAATGATGTCCTCTTGGCTGCTGACACTGGCTCTCCCTCCATCCTTGTCCTCCTTGACCTCACTGCAGCCTTCGACACTGTGGACCATAATATCCTCCTCCACCGTCTTCATGTGGAGGTCGGTCTCTGCGACACAGTCCTGGACTGGTTCAAATCTTTCCTCTCCAATAGGCTGGAATGTGTTAGTCTTGGCAACGCCACGTCCCAGACAGTTTGTGTCTCCTGTGGTGTCCCTCAGGGGTCGGTTCTGGGGCCCCTGCTGTTTTCCCTTTACATGCTGCCTTTAGGTCAAATTATTAATCAGTTCAACATTTCTTTTCACTGTTATGCCGACGATACACAGCTTTACATCAGGACTGGAGCATCCTCATCTTCCACCTTGTCATCTCCATCTTCACTCACTGCCCTCTCTGCCTGCCTGGAGGCAATTAGGGCATGGATGAATCAGAACTTTCTTCAATTAAACTGCTCCAAGACTGAGGCCATACTGATTGGCACCCCTCACCAGGTACAAACATCTCCTATAACAAGACTTTCCTTTTCTGGACAAGACATCCCCCTCTCCACCTCTGTTACTAATCTTGGAATAAAAATGGACTCCAATCTTACATTTGAAAATCACATTAAGCATCTGTTTAAAACTTGCTTCTTCCATCTTCGAAACATCTCCAGACTTCGCCCATCCCTAACTTTTTCCGATGCTGAGAAGCTCGTCCATGCTTTTGTCTCCTCCAGGCTCGACTACTGCAACTCCCTGTTTATTGGAATCCCTGGCAAAAACCTTCAGAAACTTCAATATATTCAAAACAGTGCAGCAAGGATCTTGTTGAGAGTTCGTAAATTTGAACATATTACGCCAATTCTCCATAACCTTCATTGGCTTCCTGTTGCCTACAGAATTCAGTACAAAACTGCTCTCATTACACATCAATGCTTACACGGAACTTCACCAGATTATCTGAAGGATATTCTCATTCCATACTCATCCACCCGTTCGCTGCGGTCACAGAACAGCAATCTCCTTCACATTCCGAGAACCAAATTAAGGACCATGGGAGACCGGGCTTTCAGTGTGGCTGCCCCCCGCCTGTGGAACTCTCTTCCTGACTGTCTAAGAGCCCCACAGTCTGTGGTTGACTTTAAGAGCGACTTGAAGACCTTTCTTTTCGACCAAGCATACTCTACCTCCTCATGATTCTACTTTTGATCTTAGCTGATATTGTTATTGATTTTAAATGTTTTATTATTTGTTTTATTGTCTGTTTTATTGTCATTTAATTCTGTTGCTCCTTGTAGCACTTTGAGATTTTCATTAATGAAAAGTGCGTTATAAATTGAATTCATTATTATTATTATTATTATTACCGATCTCTACAGTCCAGACCGAAGCCGGGTGAGCGGCCCCGCCCTATAATAGCTCGTTTACATTATTATACAGACTGTGCCGACATTCTACAGCGGGCCAGAGTCCAGCAGCGGGTAAAAGTGGGAGACGCCACAATCTCCATCTTCCCTGATTTTACTGCTCGGATTGCAAAAGCCCGTGCAGCTTTCAATGACGTCAGACATCAGCTCAGAGAGGTTCCGGACATACGGTTTGGGCTGCTGCATCCAGCTCGACTTTGCATTACTAAAGGAGGTGTCACGAGAGAGTTTACTTCACCTGTGGAGGCGGCTGCCTTCGTGAAAACACTGAAGACAAAATAAAACTGCCAGCACCACCTTAAAATTAAAATTATGGCTCGACTGTAAGTAAAAGTTTCAATCAGATTTTTCTTTATTTTAAAATGACTTTTGACAGTGGTGGCTGTATTGCTTATTTGAAATATTTTTGATCTTGTTTAGTTTAATATGAAGTGAGTGACGCTGTTCATATTGTTCAGTTTAGGAAAATTTTTGTTTAGGCTTTTTAGGTTGGTCTAAACTTTAGACCAACTGGAGACACAAGAGGATTTGGTGACATGTAATATACTTATTCTGTTATTAAATACACGATCGTTTATATTTGTTTGCAGGAGCTCCAACTGAGTTGGGGTGAATTGAGGTTGATGGTTGGGTTCAAAACCTTAAGTTTAGTCTTTAGGCTTATGCACTGGTATTCCGTCGTTTGGGGATGGGATAATGGTAAGTGCTATCTGGGGGAGGGATGTGGTGTGTTGTGTGTGTGTGTGTGTTTTTATTTTTTTATTTTAATTTTTTACCTGGTACGTGGGGGCGGAGGCTGAATGTTTCATCAATATTAACGCATATTTTACATGGCTAATGCAAATAACTCAAATGTAAGATTTATTAGCTGGAATATTAGAGGTTTAGGGTGCGCTGTCAAGCGAAGTAAGGTGTTATCTCATTTAAAACGTTTGAAACCTGACATTGTTTTTCTACAGGAGACCCATATGAGAATTAAAGACCAGTCTAGACTTAAATGTTCATGGGTTGCAGAGGTACTCCACTCCAGTTTTAATTCAAAGTCTAGAGGGGTTGCTATTTTAATAGGTAAATCTGTACCATTCAAAATGTCTAAAGTCATTTCAGACAAAGATGGCAGATATCTGATAGTATTAGGTACTTTATTCCATGTATCCACCTTGCTAGTTAATGTATATGCTCCCAATTTTGACAATCCTGGTTTTATGAATAAGCTGTTTGAAATTTTGCCATCTTTGAATGACTCTGTTTTGATTTTTGGTGGGGATATGAACTGTACTATAGATCCTCTGTTAGACCGTTCTAAACCTGTTCTAACCCAATCATCAATGGCTAGAACCCTAAATAGTTTCATGTTAAATAATGGTTGTGTTGACCCCTGGAGATCTCATAATCCGAACAATAAGCAATATTCTTTTTATTCACCTGTTCATCAGACTTTTTCACGTATAGATTATTTTTTTATAGATGCTAAACTTATGCCTAAAGTATCAAATGCTACATATCACCCAATCATTATTTCGGATCATGCTCCTGTCTCTTTTGATCTTCAGATTGCACCTGGGCCTCGATATCCCTCTCAATGGCGATTTAACACCTCATTATTATTAGATGATAAATTTCACAAATTTATTACGGACGCAATAGAGGATTTTATTGCACTTAATGATTCTGATTCTGAACCAATTTCTAGGGCGCTCCTGTGGGATTCTTTGAAGGCATATTTACGTGGTCAGATAATTTCATATTCTGCGCATGTGAGGAAATTGAAGATGTCAAAGATTCAGAAGCTTGTATCTGAGTTGGAATTGGTTGATCAACAGCTTGCAGCTACTCCATCTGATAATCTTTCAAAGCGTCGTTTGGTCCTACAAACTGAGCTGGATCTTATTACAACTAATGAGGCGGAGCGCCTTATGCTTCATTCTCGTGCTAGGTATTATGAACATGGAGACAAGCCAAGCAGATTATTAGCTCATCAATTGCGCCGCCAAGCAGCTTCACGTTCAATATGTCGTATTACAGACGGCTCGGGGGTCCAGCAGGAGGACATGCAAACTATTAATTTGGTTTTTTCATCATTTTATGAGTCCCTGTATAAATCTGAACTTCCAACAGATCTGACTGATATGCATAAGTTCCTGGATGAGCTTCAGTTTCCTTCTTTACACCCAGAATTGATTGATCATCTAGAATCTGGTCTGACTATCCAGGAGTTAAATACCTCTTTACAAAATATGCAAAATAATAAAGCTCCGGGACCTGATGGATTCCCATCTGAGTTTTTTAAAGTATTTCAAGCTAAACTTATTCCATTGCTTTATTCTGTCTATGTTGAGTCTCTGTTACTCGGTTCACTTCCCCCTTCACTAAGGCAAGCTTCTATCAGCGTTCTCTTAAAGAAAGACAAGGATCCTGATCTCTGTACCTCCTACCGGCCAATATCTTTAATGAATGTTGACACAAAGATTCTTGCAAAGGCCCTGGCTCAAAGACTTGAACGAGTTCTCCCAACAATTATCTCCAGGGAGCAAACTGGCTTCATAAAGGGACGTCAACTTTATTACAATGTTCGCACATTGTTGAATGTTATTTATTCGAGGGGGACTTCACTAGCGCCTGAGGTTGTCATAACAATTGACGCTGAGAAGGCATTCGATCGGGTTGAATGGAGTTATTTGTTTGTCGTTTTGGAAAAATTTGGATTTGGTAAAAACTTTATATCGTGGATACGCCTTCTTTACACTTTGCCCTGTGCCAGTATTATTACCAATAATAACAGATCCGGATATTTTCTTTTAAATAGAGGATGCAGACAAGGTTGCCCCCTATCGCCCCTTTTGTTTGCACTTGCAATAGAGCCTTTGAGTATTTTTTTGAGATCCTCTCCAAGTGTTAATGGAATCATCAGGAGCCATACAGAAATAAGATTGTCATTATATGCAGACGATTTGCTTCTATATGTTACTGATCCAATAAGAACTTGTCCCGCAATTGTGAAATTTTTTCACAGATTCGCCCATTTCTCAGGGTATAAAGTTAATGTCATCAAGAGTGAATGCTATCCTGTTAACCACTTGGCCCTACAACTCTCCCAATCGGATGTCCCTTTTAAGCTATGCCCTTCAGGTTTTCGATATCTTGGGGTCAACATAACCAGATCTTTTAAGTCTCTGTACTCTAAAAATTTTCTTTCACTTTTGGTGGACATCAAAAAAGACTTTCAAAAATGGGAATCCCTCCCACTCTCTTTGATAGGGAGAATAAGTACTGTTAAAATGAACATCCTGCCAAAATTTTTGTTTCTTTTTATATGTCTACCTGTATTTTTACCAAAAAGTTTTTTTAATTCTTTAGATTCAGCTATTGGTAATTTTTTGTGGAACGGCAAAACACCCAGAGTAAGACAAAAAACACTTCAGAACTGTAAGTTTCATGGTGGTCTTTGCTTACCAAATTTTCGATTTTATTACTGGGCAGCTAATATTAACAAAATTGCTTTCTGGTCTAATCCCGTTGATATAACCTGGTGTGAATTAGAAATATATTCATGTCCCTCAGCTTCACTTTCAGGACTCTGGGCTCGGGGTCCTTCCTGGGGTCTTGGGCTTTGATCGCTCCTTCGTCTGCCTCGGGCTTTGGGGGGACGGATCTCTGATGCTTCACAGTCGCTACTAAATGTTCTAATGGAGGAACCTTATACACTTATGCATGCTCACAACCATACACAAATGGATGCAGGGATGTATATATTAGGGGTTGAACGAGTACATAATTTTTAACCTCGACATTAACATAAAAAAACTCGAACGACGCTCGAGTAGCCGATGACGTCACAGTGTCTTACGATGCAAAATAAATAAATAAATATAAATGCCTAAAAACGTCTTTACAAAAAGAAAAAAAAGACCAACAAAGCATTGGGAGCATTTATTATGCTCCTATCATTTATCATACTGCACATAAGTCACAGGAAAAACAAAACTATTAGTTATATTAATAATATTAAAAGTGAAAGTATAAGGCGATGAAAACCGAAACTTAAAAAACAAATGGGGCCACAGCCACACCGTACCACCGCCTGCA
>JBBPBX010004620.1:0-23740 GCA_038048925.1 Garcialebias charrua
CTGCAACACACTAAACAAAAGACGATTCCAACAGAAACAAAACTGTTGATCATAAAAATTGAAACAAGAGAAAATTGTTTAAAATGTAAAATAAAAATTAGTTTTGTACAGTTCTTTTCTTGACACTCTAAGACACTTTACATTTCTCTTTTTTATTCACTTCTCATTCTTGGTGGTTTTGAGCCACAGCCCAACTTGGTTCAGTTTGATAGAAGCGGTACTGCCATTCTGCACTGACATTCAGTCTGACCACCACCAAACACACAATCACATACATACACAATCATATCAACATACTGTATATAATATATGATTCCTGCACAAACTATATGTTGTGTAATACATACCATTAAGAAGCATCGGGGATCTGAAATACACTGAAGGCAAGATAATTAAGACAAACAAAACAGACTGTGTGACAAAATGCCAAACATTTTAACAGTAACATCATATGAACTTGATGCAAAGAACAGTCATCTTAAGAACTTGATGGATAACAGAATAGAAATCAGGAACTTCTCATGCACTATTTTAATAAACCTCTTAGATTGGTGAAGGGGTGTTCCATCTTTTGTCAACAAAGTGAGCAAATACTCCCGGGCTCTTGACAAAAATGCTTTTCTTTCCATCCAATTCCAAGATCCCATGGGAGCTTTGAATCCTTTAGCACGAGGATTGCGTGCATTCATCGTATCAAACAGCCTGTCAATCATCTGTAAGAAATCGCAACATCTAAATCATTATTTGAAATGGTAACCTTGCAGGTTTCATTAGGTATCAGATAGGTGAAATCAATACTTTGCATTCACTGAATTTTGTTCTAAATATACAGAGAATTATTTTATAAGTAATAACACGTGTCTTATTTTACCAGAATGTTAATTCATTTTATAATGGATTAATAAAATTAAATATGTACAGTACTTTCATTCTGTAGTAAGTAACCAATTGCATTACCTCAATGAATGCTGCTGTTGCCTCACAATCTTTAAACAGAGAGTACCCAAGATCTCTCATAGTGCGGAGGGCCACTGACACGGAGCGACTCAGTGTTTGTGCAGCCAGGGACACTCTCATCTTGTGGTTCTCAAAGTGCACATGCTTGTCTGTAATTTTATTGGCGGCATGTAGTCCATGTTGTTTCTGCACATCATTGAGATGATTTATGTACCTCCAGTTGATCTGTCCAGTGGTTGTTGCTATTGGGCTGTATGCCTGCAGAGTAAGAATGAGTCACAACTTAAATAAGTATAAGCAGCTAAATGTTGACCATTAAATCCAATCAAATCTGTGAACATGAACAGACACAAATAAATAACTTGCAGAATTAGGTATACCACAATCATCAATTACCTGCAACATATTACGTGTCAACTTCAGCATGTGGCATGCATCCATCATTACAAAAACTTTCTCTCCAGTAACTGGGTGTGGGAAACTGGTTTTCAGGGGCTCTTGTGGGTTTCCCTTCAGCTCACACCCAAGTTTGTTACACATGCTGATGTTGGTAGCATGCCCATCCATTGTTATACATAGCACCCGAATTCCTCGAGCATGCAGCTCCTCTAAAGCATGACTGACAAGTACCTTTTGTGTGTCTGGTGACAGAGACACTGTGAGGTAGTATGCAATGGGAGCCTTCCAATGCCCTTGGAGGCCAACCACCATAAACACGAGAGCCTCACTAGCAACCACAGTCTCATTGTTTCCATCCCCCAGGTCCACGAAGCCAGACAGTGACTGTGTATGTGGATTATATTGCACATGTTTTCTGATTGCCATTGCATCCAAAATGAGTGCAACAAATCCATATTTAGCATGGTCTTCCTGGCATCTTCTCTCCAGCATATCCAGCATCATCTTGTTCAAGCCAGGCTTGTCATCTACTGAACACAACCACCTGTAAAAAGTAGTAGGAGGAGCATCAATATTTAACATGTTTGCAATATTAAAAGGTTAATTAAAAATAAATAATTTGGGCAATATTAAGGCTACCTTTGTAATGTGTGTGGATGTGGGAGGGGAAATCGTCGCTTCTCTCTAAGGTATTTGTATGCCTTTGGGCCATGGAGATGAAGTGTGAGGGCAAACTCTCTACATTCTTTGGAGTATTCATTGCCCTGTTTCTTCATAAACTCCAGCTGTAGATCTAACAATTTAAGAGGAAAAAATATAAACTCTCCTTCTGATATAGCTCAGGAAAAATAAAAAAAAGCATACAACAAAAAATGTACATACAATTTGAAGAATTAATTTTGAATTACCAGAGTAGAATTCAAGCCGTTCTTTAAGTTCTTCATTAATGAGATTTTTTTCACTCAATTCCTCCAAAAGTGACTTTGCTGTGGTCTTTGCCCTCTTCTCTCTGGCCATGGAGTTTTTCTTGTCCCGCTCCAGATATTCCACTCTTGCCAAGGCTCTCTTAAGTTTTGCGGTGACAGCGGTAAGAGAAGCTGGCAAGGCATAGCAATGATCCTATAGACAGAGGGATGGACATCACACATCACTTACGACACCACTATGGCACACTTTCTTTCAGACAACAGCAGCACTGTGTGTGTCTTCAACTGTGTGTTGGTTTTATTTGTGAGAACATTCAACATGAGCGTTAGAAAATTTAGATTTTAATATGGTCTTGACCATTATGATATGATGTTTACAATAGAAAAAATACTCACATCATTAGACTGAGGTTGCAGGTCTGAACTACAAGTTTCTGGGTCATCTTGAGAGGCCACAGACACACTAGTTTGAGCTTTTGTGGAGGTTATAGTGGTCCTGTAGTTTTCAACCTTAAATGTAAAAACATTATGAATATGGACTTTACAGAACCGGTACCTGTACATAAACACACATATCTCACCATCCCTTAAGACTAACATTATGTACATTTATGAATGCTAATGAACTTATAATAATGCACCTACTCTTTGAAGGTGAACTGGGAAGTTGAAAATTGATGGTATCACATCAGCTCTCAGTCTGACAATCTGACCAGTTCTGTCAAAATCCTCCTTTTTGAAATGCTCACTGCATAGAACAGATGAATCACTTGCAGTGAATCCATCCCTTCTCAAAGCTATTTCCCACCTCTTCCTCATCTCTTTATCTTTTGGAAACCTTTAAAACAAAAATGTGATATCTGGGAGTGTGTACACAAAAAACATTGTCTGAATGAGGTCCATGTTATTTTATTCATATACTGTGATTTAGTGAGTTCATTGAAGTTATTTTGTACTGGCTGATCTGCACATCACTGTTATAACAAAGCAAAAATAAAAAGGCAACAGTTGAAACTAAGAGCTTGTTGTCTTTTTAAGCAGAGCATTCAGAAAAACGTTACACTCACTATTTTTGATCTTATTTCAAAGAACATAAAACTCCGAATTTGATTAATATTTGTTGATAATGATAATTAACCAAAGCTACAGAAATTGTGAGCAGGTCTGTTTGAAACATATTCCTGTCATCAAATCTCAGCTAACAGTCATTGCCGGCTGAACACCGGTAGGTAGCTAACATTTGTTGTCATTTTGCTGGTGGACATAAATACAGTACAGTAATATTACATTCACAAAATACTAACAATAATATGTTCATCTTACTTGTGAAAAGTTATCCCCCGGTCCCTGACATCAACAGTTTTCCGATTCGAACACGAATAAGCCGAGCAATGCGGAGGCATCTCTGTTGTTTTGGTGCAGCAAGGTTCGAGGGTGACAACTCCAAGATGGCCGCCCTAAATCCTGCGCCAGAGCAGGCTATCGGGTATCTAGTGTTATATAAGATATCTATGATTGCACTGCCTATGTCATATTCAGGGGACGGAGAGCAAGCAGAGGGAGGGGGGTCAAAAACACCAGATGAGAATTTTTTCACTTTGCAAAGTCTAAATTTGAGTTAGGATGACATTTTTGACTTGTGAAATTTTCTCAACAAGCGTATTTTATGCTTTTCATTAGACTACTATTAGCTTAAAAACACTTTTCATTTCTCCTTTAAGCCAGTTTTACCTTTTCAACTTTTTTTCCCTTTTTTTTTTCTTTTTTCGTTTTAGCTAATTTGGGCTGTTTTCAGATAAATTCAAGTTTTTGATGGTTTTTCTGCTGCTTTCAGCATAATTAACTTCTTTATGCTCTTTTCAGTTTAATTATGCTAGTTTCAGCCATTTCTGATATTTCAGCTACTAGTATTTAGCTGTTTTATGCTAATTTTAGAGGGGGGGGTTCAGTCAATTCCACTTTCAGCTCCTTCTGCTTCCTTCTAGCAGTTTCAGCTTCTTTTTGCTTTTCAGCTATACTTTTCAGTATTTTTTGTTGGCAATTTCAGCATTTTTAGCTACTTTTAAACAAAAAACGTGCTCATTTCTGCTTATTTAAACCTATTTCAGCAAATATGTGTTCTTTCTGCTTTCTTCTGTTAATTTAGGCTTGTTCTTCCATTTCAGCTAAATTTCAGATTGTTTTTAGTTAATTTCAGCTGTTTCTCAGCAAGTTCTTCTGCAATAAGCATTCCAATGCATTTTTGCAGGAAATGCAATTTCTCTCGTTTATTTTGTTTTCCACTTCAATCCTATTTCTGTATATTCTGCTGCCGCGGCGACCGCGCTAAGTCAAAGTTGATGTACCTGTAAAAGTATTTGCTACAATAAATCAGACACTCCACATGTGATTATGCTCCAAGGTGACTGGGTATTTTTTAAAAAGTGTTCCCTCATGGTGCTCACGAATGTGTGGTGCTGCACACACACCCTTGTGGCAGCGACTGCAGCTATGCAGGGAGAGGAACACAGAAGCCCATTTCACACATAGAGATTAGTGTTGTTTTTCTCTGTGTCGAAGAGCTTGAAATACATCCTGCAGCATTGTGACAAATCTCCCAACTGCATTTTGGAGAGTGCATGCATGCCTTTATTTATTTGTGAGCAGGGAAGAAACCAAGCTACAGAAGGAGAAAAGATGAGAGGCTATATTACCGGGCTGTGTCTTTTGGTTCTGTGATGTGTGAACGTGCACATAAAAAGCCTCAAGTGCATTTCAGTTCGAGGTGCGGAAGCTCACCGACACATTCGGGGTTTTCCTCATCAAAGTTCACGGCGAAGTCATGGGAAACCTTCAAGTTGGGGAAAAAAAGAAGAGGGAGGCCTCTTGAATGCTGCAACAAACCGAACGCTCAGCACAACATGTCAATTCCAATTTACAAGCTGAAGCGTGCGTTCTGCTTTCATGGTAATCAAAAGCAAAAATATTTTATGTGAGCCATTCAGAACCCTCATCGTTGCTTTGCCTTCTGCCCACTCAAATGTCCTACCTTGAAGTCAGGTGGAATGAGAGCTCCGAAACCCAACGCGGGGAACATTTTATCACTGGAGAACAGAGAAGAGACGTGACTCACAGGGAAACACAAGGACAAATTACGGACAAAAGCTTGAGCTTTCTGAGCTTTGTGCATATTAATAACTTCACGCAGGAAAGGATTCTCAAGGAGAAAACATCGAGTGCGCGTTTGAGAGAACTTTGATGTGTGTGTCAGCATGAGGTGACAGAAGATTGATGTGAGTGGACTCAACCTGTCATAGTCCTGGCAGATCTCGCCTACAGCCACCAGCGCTTTCAGGTACTCGTTGGGCTGGTAGGGGTGGATGTAGTGGAGGGAGCAGCTGTTTCTCGGGTCTCCGTTGGACGCCGTGAAGTCTATTGCCACCTGGGACAGAGACGCACAATGACAGTCACACAGCAGTGAGTTGGTGGGGGACAAACAGGCGAATACGCAAATATTGATTAATATGTTTTATTTTTTTTAGAGAAAGTACCGTGAACTGAATCTGGCAGCCCCCCATGATGTAATCCAGGAACGAGTACATTTTGATGATCTGTCAGGGGAGATCACTTTAATTAAAGCTTTGTGGCGAGAAATGCTCACCGGCTTAGAAAACAACAGGAAATGGTTTTCATTGTCTCAGATGGAGAGGCGTTTCTCAACTGAGTGCTGACTTCATTCACATGAGCTGCAACAGGAAAACAGGAACAGCGGTCATAAATGAAAGTAAAGTCTGATTAGATTGAAAGGAAAGTCATGTCTAATAATTATCAGTTAGTATTTTATCTGTAGAACATAGAGCCTGAAGGGCGGAAGTCTTCATCCTGGCTTGGCTAATGGGGAGCCAAGTCAGGACGAAGGCTTGATTCTGGGGAAAGGTTGTGAACAATCAATATACTGTATTACTAGATAGCTCCTTGAACAGCCTCATTCTGGAGGAGTTTAATTCTGATGAGCTAGACTAGTCCAGAGGTCTGCAACCTTTGCAACAAAAGGAGCCATTTTTTCCACTTTGCTTATTAATTACGACGTGTCTGGAGCCACAAAACCTGCTACAACTGTGTACTGACAACTGGTGAACCACCGATCACTACAAGTTTGTTGGAGATGGCTTTTCCAGCCAGTGGGGGTGATATACGAAAAAATATCTAACTACATTCATTGATAATTTTACATTTTAATACAAAAGAAAAGACCAGTCTCACGTAAAGAAAGAAAAACAAAGTAACGTTTAACAAGTTTATTAACATTAAAACACTGAACTCTGTAGGTGAGTTATCTTAATTGTTGAATAATTAAATATCCTACTTAAAGCATAAAGTTAAAGACAGTAAAATTAGGCCAGTTTGTTGGGTATCCAGTTACATTTTTAAAGAAAAATAAATACTTTTGTTTACTTTGACTTTGTTTTTTGTGTTTTATTCTTAGTATCTTCAAATATTCCTTCTCAGCGACGTGTCTTGAAGATATTCCAAAACATTCTGATGGTTTTGAGAGAAACATCACGCTGTGAGAATGGAAGTCGACTTAAAGTGTCTAACAAACGGCTGACTAGCATTATGTAGTCCTGATGTTTTATGTCTTGTATTTGCTATTTGTACTATTTTTTATATATTTGAAAATGACAGGAAGCTATTTGTACTATTTTTTATATATTTGAAAATGACAGGAAATCTGATCAAACTAGCCATTTTCATTGTTGGTCAAATGTAAATAAAATTCATTTTTATGCTATGGTTTTGGTCAAGGCCTGAAAGAGCTGCTGCAGTGGGACCAAAGAGCCACATGTGGCCCTGGAGCCACAGGTTGCAGACCCCTAGGTTAGTCTAAGGTAAGCCAAGATCAAAGTGGATTACTGTTGTCTTGTCATCTTATTTGAAAATAATCCATAGAAGTTCATTTTTATATACTTAAAAAGAAACTTTTTCATTTCCACTTATTTCACATTACAGGGAACCCCCGACCTACGACTCCACCGACCTGCGAACCACGGGACCTACGAACGAGCCAAAGTTGAAGAATGCCATCGACGTACGGCAAAAAGTTCGTGACCTACGAACGAACCAAGTTAAAATATATAATCGAGCTACGGCAGACTGGATGCACGACCTACGAACGAGCCCCATTACAATATAATCGAGCTACGGCGTAACTGCGTCACATATGGCAATCGGCGAGGTGGGGGAGGGGATTGCCTTTGGCTGTTGCTTGTTGGGCATGGGCGTGACACTGCGCATGACAGTGGCTAAGCAGTTCCATCAGATGCAGGTTTGATCATGAGAAAAACATCTGTCTACCTACACTTCAGTCAAAGTAAGGCAATTTTGTTTCATTTTTCTGCTGCTTCTAGCTTTTTCTGAGTTCATGGACTTCTTTCTCATGCACATGGACACTCATCAACGCACTGGTTTCAAAAACATGATGGTTGCAACATGCTTCTGATAGATGTGATGCTGCTGATGGATTTATGGATTCATGTGTGATTGTTGACATCATTTTGCTGATGTCAGTTCCTGCTGATTTGCTGCTGTTCTGATGTTAAAAGCTGCACTTTGAGAAGTGTTCATGTGTGATTGTTGACATCATTTTGCTGATGTCAGTTCCTGCTGATTTGCTGCTGTTCTGATGTTAAAAGCTGCACTTTGAGAAGTGTTCATGTGTGATTGTTGACATCATTTTGCTGATGTCAGTTCCTGCTGATTTGCTGCTGTTCTGATGTTAAAAGCTGCACTTTGAGAAGTGTTCATGTGTGATTGTTGACATCATTTTGCTGATGGGAGTCCCTGATTTGCTGCTGTTGTGATGTTAAAAGCTGCACTTTGAGAAGTGTTCATGTGTGATTGTTGACATCATTTTGCTGATGTGAGTTCCTGCTGATTTGCTGCTGTTGTGATGTTAAAAGCTGCACTTTGAGAAGTGTTCATGTGTGATTGTTGACATCATTTTGCTGATGGGAGTCCCTGATTTGCTGCTGTTGTGATGTTAAAAGCTGCACTTTGAGAAGTGTTCATGTGTGATTGTTGACATCATTTTGCTGATGGGAGTCCCTGATTTGCTGCTGTTCTGATGTTAAAAGCTGCACTTTGAGAAGTGTTCATGTGTGATTGTTGACATCATTTTGCTGATGTGATTTCCTGCTGATTTCCTGCAGTTCTGATGTGAAGTTGCTGATGTACAGTTACTGTGTGTGTTTATGGATGAATGTGTGGTGTAATGGTTTAGATAAGTGTTTGTAAATAAAGTTCTGTGCATGTTTATGGCCCAGTATGTCAGTCTCATGCTGTTAAATGTGTGCGCGGCGCACCGTTAGCAGTATTTCCGCGACCTACGAACAGAATAACGACCTACGAACGGGACGATATTTTCACCCCCTAGCTACGACAGGATCGACCTGCGAACGGTTCTTAACTCCCAAACTCGTTCGTAGGTCGAGGGTTCCCTGTACAGTTATTTTCATAGAAATCATTGGATATTTATAAGCACAAATATCTGCATTAGCAAGTTAGCTGTAGCACTTTTGGTGCAGCCTGGGACACTTGCAGCAGGAATATCATATTATCTCTTCTAGAAATAAACATGTATTGAAAGATAGATGGCAGTGTAAAAGTTAATTAAGTAGTGTTTGCATGAACTGCTGTGATTGCTTTAGACTGGATTTGTTTTAAGATGGCTGCAATCTACAGTAGTCTTTGCTTCTTAGCTGTTAGCTTGTTAGTTGCTATTTCATTAAAACAAGGTCATTAAACAAGCTTTCTACAAAAGGTGAGATATTAATTTTCATAACCCCACTTTAAAAGATCAGAAATAACCTTTTTTTTTAATCATGGATGAATGTTCTTTGAGTTATGAAGACATTATGAAAAGGAACAATAAGGTCAAAAAATAAAAAGTTGGATTTTATAGAATAAACTAATTTAGCTCAGTAGGATATGATGTAGTTTAATAAAACCCTTATGTGGCTTGTTTTTTTTCCCTGTTGTCTATATAGGTGAGCTCCACTGTGCATTTCATGACATAAATGATGTCATCAGAGGTTTTTATGCAGACCTCCTTATCCCGTTCATTTGTTGTAACCATACGGAAGATTTCAGTCTGCAGAATACTTCTGTTAGTAGATGCCAGACTACTGCTGATTTCTGGAGCAAACTCAGAAAACCACTGGGCACTGGAATACCTACACCTCACTGGTGCAGCCATGTTTCTGTACACATCTACAACTGAGTACAGTTTAATTGGGCCCTGAGGGTTAGAGCTGGTATAACTGGGTTGTGCACTTTTTTCCCCATTTGTAACTGGCACCTGCACCAAAGGAGTGCATCTTTTCTTACCAACTAACAAGGCAGGACACAATATTGTCGTCGGTGATCATTTCTCAGTTTCATCACAAACTTGCGTCAGCTAACCCGTTATATTAGTGCCAGCTCCAAGCTGACAAAAAGACACGTTGAAACTCAGGGACGTTGGTGGAGCGCTGCAGGGGAACATTTGGACATCTCCACTCTGCAGACATACCCTCAGGCCTCACTGTCTAAGTAGTCCAGGATGGACCTAAGGCAGAAATCACAAGCTTGAAACACGGGGAAGACAGGCGAGTGATTTTAAGGCTAGAGCGGAGGTTTGTAATGTTATAAAACACGACCAGTTTTTGTTAGTTTCATTTTTTAAGACAATTAAGGCTTTATTTAGGATTACTGTATGTGCATTATTTCTCAAAGAAACATACCAAGTCAAAGTTGTTTATTACTATTACTAAAATATTACTTTTTTTTTTTTTAGGTTTTCATTTAAGGCATGCAATGACTAAAATGTTTAATATACAACCATATAAATGATTGCATTTCATAGAGAAGCAGAGTCCTATTTTTAACAAACAGAGCCAAAATCAAAAGCTGAACCTGATTTAATTTGGTTCCCTTCAAGTGAACCGAGGAGACGGTTTCTCAAAAAGCAAGAGCAAGATGGTAAATCCTGCTTCGCCTTGCAAACCAGGGACAAAGATGCTTTATTATGCAGATTGTGGCTCTGAAAACAATTTTTGGTGGACACGGCAAAAACGACAACTCTTACTGGAGCAGAAACAACAAAAATAGTTGCTGACAATGTACATCTACAGTCACTTTTTCACTCAGTTTAAATTATTCACCACAACTGATAATCCATATTAACACAAAAATGGCTGAAACTCAGTCAGTTCCACATACACTGAATTAAAATTTGATGTGTTAGTAGCTGTAAATTATTCACAACAAAACTATACAGGCATGACATCCCACAATATTGCATTAAGTGTTTTAAAGTTTGACCAAATTAGCACAACAAAAGACTATTTTAGTGTAAAACTCTGGGCTAAAAGTGGTTGGTGATATGTATTCATTTAGGAATGCCAGACATTATTATTTATTTATTTATTTGCTGATTAAAAAAGTACAAAGTAATAAAATTCCCCGGTTCCAGTTTTTCTAGGTGATCATATGTTCAAAATAAAAAATGTTCAGCTGAGATGTATGAAATTTTCAACTGTTGATCTAAAATTGCCTGAAAGAGAAATTATTATTGGTGGAAATTGTTTAATGAGGATATAATGGGAAATGATACACCAAGATGAAGAAACTGAAAACATTATAAAATTGTGTTGTGGTCACTGAAGGCAGGACCCAAGTGCAGGCAAACAAAAGGAGCTTAAAGTAAAATAAAACATATTTATTTAACAAAAATGTAAACAAAAGGCATCAACAACTTACAATAAAGCTCAGGATGGTGAGGCGGTGGCAAGGGATGGTTTAAATAAACAAAATGCGTGAGAGTGAAATTGGGAACACCTAGGCTGAACCCTGACTAGGAACAGGTGAGGGTGGCAGGTTGATTGGGGTCTTGGGCTTTGATCGCCCCTTCGTCTGCCTCGGGCCTTGGGGGGACGGATCTCTGATGCTTCACGGTCGCTACTGAATGTTCTATTGGAGGAACCTTATTCACTTATGCATGTTCACAGCCACACACAAATGGATGCAGGGATGTATATGTAGATATCATATGCAGATATGTAGATGGATATGTGATATGAATGCATATGTATGTATACTGTATATATATTTGTAGGTATGGGTATGTTTATTTATGGAAATCTACTGCAAGGTCATGAATATTATTAGTCTTTATGCATGTGTGTTTTGTTGCTGTGTTCTGTCATGTGCTTTGCAGGATTGCGGACGGAGGTTGGGTGTGTTTGCCTTGTGCTCTTTTTGTGGATAATTGTTATGTTTTGTTGTCTTACTTTCTATCTTTCCTTTCTCTCTATTAAAAAAATAAAATAAATTCATATTGGTGTGAGAGGATGGCTGTAAGGTGAGAAGGGAGGCCATCTATAAAAGGAAAAAAAAAAAAACTGCTAAGGAGGATGGCGAAAGAAAGACCGGGACATAAAACAAGACCTTAACTGGAATACTCAAATAAAACTCTAACATTGAAACACAAAAACACAAGATCTAACCTGAACAGAAAAACCCAACCCAACCAAAGGACAACCATAAAACATGAACAATGAAAGGAGTAACTCTTGTACATCACCTTGCAATGGTTGAGCATGACTGTGCCGGAGTTTCTGTAATTCTTCTTCTTCATCTGATATTTAGGGTTAATGCATTCCCATTGGATCTGGACAAACAAATGGAAGAAATGTGTTAAATGTGGTCTTTGGGGAGAGCAGAGTGAACTGTGGGCTTGATAATATGCGCAGCATACACGACTCGAGGCTTGGATATTACGGTAAGTGTGCACCTCCCTACCTGCTTGCCCTCCTGCTCGGCCCTCATCATCTCTTTAAACGTGGTCTGAAATTCTCCAATAAAATCATGTTTGCCGTTGGAGTCCCAGTCCCAAACTGTGCACTGGGGCAGAAAGCAGACACATACACAAAATGCACACGTCCACACTGTTAGAATACAGCAGCAACACACACAGAGAAATGCCATGCTGAATGATTGATGGGGTGCTGTTGGTGGGGGGGCCATGGAGCAGTGAAATATTAATCTGAGGATGCTGAGAAGCTTAAGAGACAGCTCCATGAGTGTCAGTGTTTAGATGCAATGGCCTGTTTTTCTCAAAGGAGCTAGCTGACAATGTAAATGACTCAAATGAACGAGGGTCAAAGAGCACGGGCTAAATGTCTTCTAAAGAAACAATCTGATCATCTCAAAGCATAAGAGACACCACAGAGTTTCTCCAGTCACTAACACTTTAAAGATTCTGTCAGGGGTGTCAAAACTTTTTTGAACTAAGATATACTTTTGAAGTTGCCAGTTTGCCACAATCTATTTGTCTAGTCTCAGTATCAGACACATTGTAGTGGTCCCAGGTAAACCGTGGGTCATAATATTATGAGCATACCTCACTTCCACAAAGACCAGCACATCTAATAGAATATAGCACGTGACCAGTTTTAAAGACGTCAATAAAGAGAGTTGTGACCCAAAAAAACTGTTTACGAAAAAATTATGAAGCAAAAGACCACCGTGTGTCCTGTCCTCCTGACTCCCCGCAAAGAAACAAGAGGAAACTGGTGTTCTAACAAAAAGAGCCTCTTTCCCTTCCTCCTGCAATTAGTGCTCACTATTTACAAAAGATGGCTTACATGGATGCAGAATCACAAATCTATTTAACTATCTCAAACAATGACACAATTATTTCAAATACAACAAATCAGAATGTCAGAACTTGAAGCAAAACTAGGCAGCTCTGTGGAGACAGCAGGTGGGGCTGTCATCTGCAGGTCTACAAGGGTTCAGCTCCTCACTGGTCCAGACAGCAGGCTCAAACAAGACAATCACAGCCCTACCTTGTTCAGCATCTAATCACACACACAAACATTGTATTACTAAGACACACATCATCATTTCCTAGTAATTTGGAAGAATGGCACATCTTTAAGGACAGTCATCTCACGTCCATCCATCCATCAATTTTCTTCCGCTTATCCGGGGTCGGGTCGTGGGGGTAGCAGCCTAAGTAGGGAGGCCCAGACTTCCCTCTCCCCAGCCACATGGAGCAGCTCCTCTGGGGGAATCCCAAGGCGTTCCCAGGCCAGCCGAGAAACATAGTCCCTCCAGCGTGTCCTGGGTCTTCCTCTGGGTCTCCTCCCGGTGGGACATGCCCGGAACACCTCACCAGGGAGGCGTCCAGGAGGCATCCTAACCAGATGCCCGAGCCACCTCAACTGGCTCCTCTCGATGTGGAGAAGCAGCGGCTCTACTCCGAGTCCCTCCCGGATGACTGAGCTTCTCACCCTATCTCTAAGGGAGAGTCCAGACACCCTGCGGAGAAAACTCATTTCAGCCGCTTGTATCCGAGATCTCGTTCTTTCGGTCACAACCCAAAGCTCATGACCATAGATGAGGGTGGGAACGTAGATCGATCGGTAAATTGAGAGCTTTGCCTTTCGACTCAGCTCTCTCTTCACCACGACAGACCGGTACAGCGCCCGCTTCACTGCGGACGCTGCACCTATCCGCCTATCGATCTCACGCTCCAGTTTTCCCTCATTCGTGAACAAGACCCCGAGATACTTAAACTCCTCCACTTGGGGCAGGACCTCCTCCCCGACCCGGAGAGGGCATGCTACCCTTTTCCGGCTCAAGACCATGGCCTCGGATTTGGAGGAACTGATCCTCATCCCGGCCGCATCACACTCGGCTGCAAACCGCTCCAGCGAAAGCTGTAGATCACGATCTGATGAAGCCAATAGGACCACATCATCTGCAAAAAACAGAGAAGCGATTCTAAGGCCACCAAAACGGATCCTCTCAACACCTTGGCTGCGCCTAGAAATTCTGTCCATAAAAGTTATGAACAGAATCGGTGACAAAGGGCAACCTTGGCGGAGTCCAACTCTCACTGGAAACGAGCCTGACTTACTGCCGGCAATGCGGACCAAGCTCTGACACCGGTCGTACAGGGACCTAACAGCCCATATCAATGGGCTGGTACCCCATACTCCCGGAGTACCCCCCACAGAACCCCCCGAGGGACGCGGTCGAATGCCTTCTCCAAGTCCACAAAGCACATGTAAACTGGTTGGGCAAACTCCCATGTACCCTCCAGGACCCTGCTGAGGGTGTAGAGCTGGTCCAGTGTTCCACGACCAGCACGAAAACCACACTGCTCCTCCTGAATCCGAGGTTCGACTATCCGACGGACCCTCCTCTCCAGAACCCCTGAATAGACCTTACCAGGGAGGCTTAAGAGTGTGATCCCCCTATAGTTGGAACACACCCTACGGTCCCCCTTTTTGAATAGGGGAACCACCACCCCAGTCTGCCAATCCAAGGGAACTGCCCCCGATGTCCACGCGATATTGCAGAGTCGCGTAAGCCAACACAACCCCACAACATCCAGAGCCCTAAGGAACTCAGGGCGAATCTCATCCACCCCCGGAGCCCTGCCACCGCGGAGCTTTTTAACCACCTCGGTGACCTCAGCACCAGAGATTGGAGAGCCCGACCCAAAGTCCCCAGGCTCCGCTTCCTCAGTGGAAGACGTGCCAGTAGGATTGAGGAGGTCTTCGAAGTATTCCGCCCACCGACTCACAACATCCCGAGTTGAGGTCAACAGCACGCCATCCCCACCATANTCATCCATCCATCCATCCATTTTCGTCCGCTTATCCGGGGTCGGGTCGCGGGGGTAGCAGCCTAAGTAGGGAGGCCCAGACTTCCCTCTCCCCAGCCACTTGGAGCAGCTCCTCTGGGGGAATCCCAAGGCGTTCCCAGGCCAGCCGAGAAACATAGTCCCTCCAGCGTGTCCTGGGTCTTCCTCTGGGTCTCCTCCCGGTGGGACATGCCCGGAACACCTCACCAGGGAGGCGTCCAGGAGGCATCCTAACCAGATGCCCGAGCCACCTCAACTGGCTCCTCTCGATGTGGAGAAGCAGCGGCTCTACTCTGAGTCCCTCCCGGATGACTGAGCTTCTCACCCTATCTCTAAGGGAGAGTCCAGACACCCTGCGGAGAAAACTCATTTCAGCCGCTTGTATCCGAGATCTCGTTCTTTCGGTCACAACCCAAAGCTCATGACCATAGATGAGGGTGGGAACGTAGATCGATCGGTAAATTGAGAGCTTTGCCTTTCGACTCAGCTCTCTCTTCACCACGACAGACCGGTACAGCGCCCGCTTCACTGCGGATGCTGCACCTATCCGCCTATCGATCTCACGCTCCAGTTTTCCCTCATTCGTGAACAAGACCCGAGATACTTAAACTCCTCCACTTGGGGCAGGACCTCCTCCCCGACCCGGAGAGGGCATGCTACCCTTTTCCGGCTCAAGACCATGGCCTCGGATTTGGAGGAACTGATCCTCATCCCGGCCGCATCACACTCGGCTGCAAACCGCTCCAGCGAAAGCTGTAGATCACGATCTGATGAAGCCAATAGGACCACATCATCTGCAAAAAACAGAGAAGTGATTCTAAGGCCACCAAAACGGATCCTCTCAACACCTTGGCTGCGCCTAGAAATTCTGTCCATAAAAGTTATGAACAGAATCGGTGACAAAGGGCAACCTTGGCGGAGTCCAACTCTCACTGGAAACGAGCCTGACTTACTGCCGGCAATGCGGACCAAGCTCTGACACCGGTCGTACAGGGACCTAACAGCCCATATCAATGGGTCTGGTACCCCATACTCCCGGAGTACCCCCCACAGAACCCCCCGAGGGATGCGGTCGAATGCCTTTTCCAAGTCCACAAAGCACATGTAAACTGGTTGGGCAAACTCCCACGTACCCTCCAGGACCCTGTTGAGGGTGTAGAGCTGGTCCAGTGTTCCACGACCAGCACGAAAACCACACTGCTCCTCCTGAATCCGAGGTTCGACTATCCGACGGACCCTCCTCTCCAGAACCCCTGAATAGACCTTACCAGGGAGGCTTAAGAGTGTGATCCCCCTATAGTTGGAACACACCCTACGGTCCCCCTTTTTGAATAGGGGAACCACCACCCCAGTCTGCCAATCCAAGGGAACTGCCCCCGATGTCCACGCGATATTGCAGAGTCGCGTAAGCCAACACAACCCCACAACATCCAGAGCCCTAAGGAACTCAGGGCGAATCTCATCCACCCCCGGAGCCCTGCCACCGCGGAGCTTTTTAACCACCTCGGTGACCTCAGCACCAGAGATTGGAGAGCCCGACCCAAAGTCCCCAGGCTCCGCTTCCTCAGTGGAAGACGTGCCAGTAGGATTGAGGAGGTCTTCGAAGTATTCCGCCCACCGACTCACAACATCCCGAGTTGAGGTCAACAGCACAATCGAAGATCTCACGTTTATTTCTAAAATCACTAAAAAGGTGCACCATCTGCTCCCTAACAGGTCTCTCTTGAAAATGAGTTATCGTGGCTCAATGAGACTACCTGTATAAATAAAGGGTAAATGAGAACATCTGCAGCTTCAATAAATGCTTCTTTCACAACCTTGCCTTTGCTGAAAGACGTTTTGAGTTTGGCGAGAACACAGCTGACCCAGTCCGATGATACTTTGGCACCCTTACCTTTGGGGTTTTTCATTCAACCTTTATTTATACAGGTTAATCCCATTGAGCCTCGAGGACTCATTTCCAAGAGACCCGATTTCAACAAAGAATGATGACAACGGTGGACAACAATGATAACAATAGACAATCATAAAAGAGGTACAATATACAGATTTTGTTTTTAACAAATTAAAATAAGATGGCAAAAAAGTAACAAAAACATCTAGATTATAAGGTGAATGTAGAAAACTAAAAACAGGAACATGTCTGCATTGGTTCTTGCAAGAAGTCCAACATACTGTATTCTTAAAGCCATTTAGAGAGCTCAAGGTTGAGAGCTTCCGATCTTTTTGCAAGATCTGCAGGGTGCTTGTAGGAGCGTTCATGTAAATAATGTCACCGTAGTCGATGGAGGAAAGGAAAATCACAGTTACAAAGCATTTCCTAGCATTCAGAGTTAGCCAGGATCTGTTTCTGAAAAAGAAACCCAGTTTAATTTTCAGTTTCTTTATTAGGTTTTCCATGTGGAGCTTAAAAGAGAGATGTGAGTCGACCAAGATACCCAGATATTTATAGGACTCAAACTCAATAGGGACATCATTTGAGGATAAAATCAGAGGAATAACTGCTGGGACCGACTTCCTATTTGAAAAAAGCATCCCTTTGGTTTTATCAGCATTTAGGACAAGTTTGAGATGGAACAAATCTGACTGGATGATGTCAAAAGCGGATTGCAAAAGCTGGAAAGCCTTAGCAACTGTTTTAGCTCGACAATAAACAACTGTGTCATCAGCATAGAAATGTAAGGATGCATCAAGGGATGCTCTGACCTATAGGGGTGCACCGATAAATCGGCCCATTGATTTATTGGCCCCGATTTCCTTAATTATGGGAAATCAGAAATCGGTCGATACTTGCATGAGAAACTATTTTTATTTTTTACAACAATTGTCTGAACATCATTTATATTTCAAAGCACTACCTCTGGCCGGTTAAACAAGTTTGTATTGTTTCTAGGATATTGTTCAGGGGTATGTTTTTCAATAAAATAAGATTGGAAAATTGAAGGTGCATTGTGACCTTATAACACTTTTGACACGGTTCTTTTCCTGCACCTCTGTTGTCTGTGTCATCATTCACAGCTGATCCTAATTCTAATCACTTCAGGTGCTCCTCACTGTCTCGTTAGTGTCAGTATTTTAGACTCTGTGTTTTCACTCCTTGGGCATCTAGGCTTTGTCCTTCCACGGTGTATGATCTGTTCCTGCTCCTGTCCATTTCAGTCAGTGACTCTGCTGCTCTGCCAGCATTTTGTTTTGTTTTGTTAAATAAATCATTATTTATTTTTCATTCGTGAGCCATTCTATTTTCCTGCACGTGGGTTCAAACCTAAAACACCAGATCATGACAGAAAGCCCGGATCATAAAGAACCCAGCAGAAAAATAGATATTTTTACATGGCTCGCCCGTGAGGCAGACAAGACTGCCCAGCGGGACAAGGAAAAGCAAAAGCGGATAGAGGTGCCAGTCATCTGGTGGGGTGAGTTCCGGAGCGAACCCATCCAAAGACAAGATCCCCACAGCCCAGAGGTGGAGATCCTGCCATCACCTCTTCTCATGGAGGAAGAGGAAATGAGATCTCAGCTCCGGGAAGCTGTTTGGCTTTCAAGCCAGCTTCCTCCTTCACCCTGCCGCTTTACTGCTCACCGCACCTTCTGTGGTCTGATGGTGACGCTGAGCTGGAGGAAGAATTCTGGTGCGCTCCTGTCCTCAGCTCGCGCTACCAACACAGCAGGAAGAAGCGGCAAAGAAGGGGCGGAACCACAGACTCTCAGCTCCATCCATATCCTCCTCGCTCGTCACCTGGCTGCCCCAACCAATCATCAGAGAGAGGGGGGCAAACCGCTGTTCCTCCCTGAGCCCAATGTGAGGAGGGGGGAACCTTGCCACCAGAAAAAAAGCCCAGCTCTCGCTTTCTGGAGGAGGGGGAGAGGGTGTCGCTGGAGGAGCTGGAACGTTGGCAGGCAGCTCTGTCCTCTCGCTGCTGCAGAAGGAGAGGTCGACGTGGGACTCTGGTCTCGCCGCCCGCTCCGGCTCATCTGGTTTCGGCTGCTGCAGAGACCGACGATGATCCTTCGGCTGTTGCAAAGACCGACGACGGCTCTTCGGCTGCAGACTCCTCATCGTCGGCTGCAAACACTACTCTTCGCCAGCCGACTCCTTTCCGACTGCAGAGGTCAATTCTTCTCCGGCCGACATCTCACCGACTGCAGAGGTCGACTCTTCACCGGCCGACTCCTCACCGACTACAGAGGTCGACTCTTCGCCGGCCGACTCCTCACCGACTACAGAGGTCGACTCTTCGCCGGCTGACTCCTCGCTCACTGCAGAGGTCGACTCTTCGCCGGCCAACTCCTCGCCGACTACAGAGGTCGACTCTTCGCCGGCCGACTCCTCGCCAACTGCAGAGGTCGACTCTTCGCTGGCAGACTCGACGTCTCCTGCAGAGGTCGAATCTTCACCGGCCAACTCCTCGCCGACTGCAGAGGTCGACTGTTCGCCAGCCGACTCCTCGCCGACTGCAAAGGTCGACTCTTTGCCGGCCGACTCCTCGCCGACTGCAAAGGCCGACTCTTTGCCGGCCGACTCCTCTCCGACTGCAGAGGTTGACTCTTCGTCGGCTGACTCGACGCCGACTGCAGAGGTCGACTCTTCGCCGACTGACTCGACGCCTCTTGCAGAGACCGACTCGACGCCTCCTGCAGAGACCGACTCGACGCCTCTTGCAGAGACCGACTCGACGCCCCCTGCAGAGACCGACTCAACGCCTCCTGCAGAGACCGACTAGACGCCTCCTGCAGAGACCGACTAGATGCCTCCTGCAGAGACCGACTCGATACCTCCTACAGAGACCGACTCGACGGCTGCAGAGACCGACGACTCTTCGACTGCAGATGACTCATTGACGGTTGAAGAGGCGCCGTCCAACTCTTCAACGACTGAAGACAACTCCTCGACGGCGTCCAACTTCTTAGCAGACGACATATAGCCCGACTCTGCACCCGACGACGTTTCATCACCCGACTCGGCACCTAACGATGTTTCATCACCCAATTCAGCACCTGACAATATTTCATCGCCCGACTCGGCGCCTGACGACATCTCGCCACCTAATGGACGGTCTCCTAGCGTCCGGGCCGCCCGTCCAACGTGCTCCGGCCTGCTGGACGGCCTCTCGGCCACCCACCCCACATGCTCCAGACTGCTGGATGGCCCCCCGGCCGCCCGCCTGATGTGCTCCGGCCAGCTGGACGGCCTCCCGGCCGTCCGCCTAATCTCTTGGGCATAGATGTTATTTCCCTTCTTTCTGTCTTTTCCAGGCTTCTACCTGTCGGACTTGTTTTTGGGGATCTATCTTCTTTTGCCCTCCATCCTGTCTCCTCCCCCCACCCTCCCTGGTTATGTGGAAGCCCACTTTGGGGGTGTCAGGTGCCACCCTTGGGGTGGGGTGGGGGGGTTATGACACGGGTCTGTTTTCCTGCACCTCTGTTGTCCGTGTCATCATTCACAGCTGATCCTAATTTTAATCACTCCAGGTGCTCCTCACTGTCTTATTAGTGTCAGTATTTAGACTCTGTGTTTTCACTCCTTGGGCATCCGGGCTTTGTCCTTCCACGGTGTATGACCTATTCCTGCTCCTGTCCATTTCAGTAAGTGACTCTGCTGCTCTGTCAGCATTTTGTTTTGTTAAATAAATCATTATTTATTTTTAATTTGTGAGCCATTCTATTTTCTTGCACGTGGGTTCAAACCTAAAACACCAGATCATGACAACTTGACAGTGTTGCTTATAAAACAACATTGGTATTGACCAAAATCGGAATCGGCAGGTCAGACTTTTTAGAAATCGGTGATTGGCCAGAAAGCTGCAATCGGTGCACCCTTACTGACCTACATTACCTACCGTATTCGTCGGCGTATAAGTCGCACCGGAGTATAAGTCGCACCAACCTAATTATGCCCAATTAAATGGAAAAATCAACGTATAAGTCGCACCGGCCTATAGGTCGCACCTCACGTGAACTGGTGTTTTGCCCAAAATGGACTGGCTGCCAAATTGTTTGGAAGGACTTTTGACAAGATTATCACATAAAAACTACAGTATTTTGTTTGATGTGTCTTAGTTGAACTTTTCATTAATAAATGAACATTATTTTGGACTGGCTGCCAAATTGTTTGGAAGGACTTTTGACAAGATTATCACATAAAAACTACAGTATTTTGTTTGATGTGTCTTAGTTGAACTTTTCATTAATAAATGAACATAATTTTTGTATATTTTGTGTCTTTCATCATTTATCTTTAAAGATAAACACATAAAAATATATTTTTATTAGCTGACATTACAGTAAAAAACGTGTCTCAGTTTAAAATGATGACAGAAACAGATACTGTATTTATTTTATGGTTTTTATTTATTTATTCAAAACCATTGAAGTCTTCATCTTCTGTGTCACTGCACCATTTTTGGACCAGGCAGATGTCAACAGTGTAGGTACTGTAAAGGGTTTCTTAGCGCCCATAGCGGCCGAAACTGGTACTGCACCATTTTTGGAGTTTTTGACCAAAGTCAAATTATGACCAAAATATTGGAAAAATCGACGTATAAGTCGCACCGGCCTATAAGTCGCAGGGCTTAGAAATGTAGGCAAAAAGGTGCGACTTATACGCCGGAGAATACGGTATATAGATTGTAAAGAGGGTGGGTCCTAAGACTGAGCCTTGTGGTACACCATTGTTGACTGTTAAATAACTGGAAGAAGTACCATTATGTTGAACACATTGCCTCCGATCTGAAAGACAGTTAGAAAACCAACCAATGGTGTGGTCTGAGAAACCGATTTCTGATGACATACGATCTTGTGACATAAGATGTTATGATCCACAGTGTCACAAGCTTTAGACAGGTCTAAGCAAAGTGCAGCACAATAATCCTTATCATCCAATGTTAAGTCAGGTGAAAATAATCTGATTTTTGTTTTCCAGCTCCTGAACTTTCTGGGCTCATAAAATGGTTTTAGTGAGGAGGTCTATATTATGTGTTTGTTTGTGCACCGTTTTGTGATGCTGTTCCAAGTCACTCTTTTTGGATAAGTTCCCAAGCTCCAGTTTGACAGGTGGCTGATAGAAAAACTTTATTGCCCATTTTTGTTGTTGTTGTTAAGAACGGTTTTGAGTACATTTAGCAGAGTAGATTGAGAGAATGCAGACACAAAAATAACGTGAAACGTGAAACAATAAGGGTTTTAAAATAAAGTAGTTTTCTCCAAGCGGCACGATGGCACAGTTGGTAGAGCTGTTGCCTTTCAGTGAGAAGGTTGCCGGATTGAATCCCAGCCGGCGGGGACCTTTCTGGGTGGAGTTTGCATGTTCTCTCCATGCATGCATGAGTTTTCTCCGGGTGCTATTGTTTCCTCCAGCAGACCAAAAACATGCATGTTAGGCTGATCCCTAGGTGTGAGTGAGAGAGTGAATGGTTGTTTGTCTCTAGTATGTGTCCCTGTGATGGACTGGAGACCTGTCCAGGGTGTACCCCGCCTCTCGCACAGTGACTGCTGGATGTAGAAACCAGTGACCCCGTGACTCAAAAAGGAAGAAGCAGATAAAGATGATGGATAGATGAATGGATGGATGGATGTTTCACAAACTTTTACATTGCTGTCAGTTTTGGATGCGCAGTTGTTTTATCTCGACCTTATTCAGTCGAGCTGTTAGCTTTTTAAACCAACAACTGGTAAAATAATTGTTGCTAACTTTTTCCACAGAACAGTTACTCAAAACATTTGAATTATTAACTGGAGAATTAGCGTTTTCTGTGACAATACAGTATGAATCCTGAAGGCTAGATGGATTTGCTCAAATTTGCTGAAGAATATGAAATTGGGTTGTTAAAGCCAAAAAAAGCAGAACACCAGCTAATAGCTTAAAGGAACAAAAAATAAGAATCAGTAGATAAAAAGCTACAACTAAGGCTAGCCAAAAACTAAAATAAGCAAAAAGCAGCAAAGCACAAGCTGAAAACCAAATAATATTGTCATATTGAAAACAATGGTGTGGAAGCTGAATCAGCATTCACACAAGTATGTCCAGAAAAGCCTCTGAGTCTGTTCTTTAGTGGTATAAAGGCTGTGAATCAATCTGTTTGCTGTAGAAACTCTTGACCCTTTTATTTACGGTCAAAACAGCAACTAGCAATCAGAAGCAGTCCAAAAGCGCTTGATTAAAGACAAAGACAGCAATAATCCTCTTATTTCCTGTCTCCCACTTAAACCGCTGAGAGCACTGACTTGAAGTGTGTGTGCCCTTGTTGTCATTGTATGTGAATCATGAGTTGTTGGGGTTTTTTTTTTTTTTTACACTACCGGTAATTTCAGTGTAGGAGGGCAGCCTTGAGCCCACTTCAAGTTGCTGAGAGTCGCACAAGTGACTGGTGAAAAAATGAAGCTGTGCTCCATTCACTGAATACTAACTGATGGTGAGAGGGAGCAACCAGTGAGGGGAGGAGTACAGAGGGGTGAAGACACAAGTAAGGAGAAGTACGTGTACAAAGGGTAGGCAGCCAGACATAGCAGAAGAGGGTTATGCATTTATGCATTGGTCAGTTAAGGTCCTGGTGGAAAAGAAAGCTCCGGTCTGAAAAGAAATCTCTGCCGTGCCATTTCTTACTATAGCTCCGATGCTTCAAACAGGTAGCCGTGGAAACCACAGTCGATGGCGTCCATGTGAGTGAGCGAGCCCTTTCTCCTGCTGTCAGGAGCCATGCGGAGTTAAGAAGTCTTTGAATATTTAATGAACATCCTCATGTATATTCATGAGGAGGATAAAACCTCCCAGTTGATGCACAGC
>JBBPBX010004620.1:23853-41932 GCA_038048925.1 Garcialebias charrua
CTCATGACCTGAAACAAAGTCGTGAAGAAAACCGCTTTGTGACTTCCTCACATCTCTACTTTCAGTTTATTCACTGCAAAGGTTTGTGCAAAATGACTGCTACAGTGAATCCCAAAGGGACTTTGTTCCCCCTAGTGACAAAACAAAAGTAGAAATACGGAACCGAATTGGGATGTAGCAAGAGCTTTGTGAGACCCTGTTTGATGAGATGACAGCTTGTAAACACATTTTAAAGCTGGCTAAGCTGCTGTCAGTTTGTGTGTTTCTTTTTGTAAATTGCTTCTGGTTCTCCAAGGTTCTCATAAATATTCAAATAAACTGCTTTATAATCACGCACTGTCAAAGGTGAAAGGGCAGCAATACTTTTGCCTGTGTCAGTAGACGTAGTCATTTGTCTGTACTGTTAGCAAAATATCTCATGAACCAATGGACAAACTTGGGATAAAACTTTAGAAGAACATCTATGACTAAATAACTATTACAGAAAAGTGGTCACTACAGCCAGCAACCTTAGCAAACACAAAAATGTCTCAAATGTAGTCCTATTTTTTTCTGCTTGCTCTCGACAAAGGCATACACTTCCTCCTCCGCTCTGTCCCTGCTTTGCTCTTTGTCTTATGAACCTTTTTCAGAGCCCCTTTTTGCATACCTTCCAAATTAACTATGGATTTGTTCAATAGTCTCTCAATGCAACTGATGAAATTTTCTCAACAAGAAGACAGATTGAAGGAGAGCCCTCTTACCTCAGAAACATAATTGGATTTATGATAACTGGATTCTGCTTTTTGGAGTCTGTGGAAATCTGGACCATCGACAAATTTGGAAACGTCAGCAGCTGTTTAAGCTGTCTGGAATCTGTGTGCCGGGCTTGGCAACACTCAGACTCTGTGCGAACTATCTGTGGACCTGTATCAGAGCTGAGCAGGCAGGACTTCTGGCAGTGTTCACGGACAGTTGGAAGGAATAGATCTAGGAGAAGTTGTAAGCCTGACTTCGGCGTAAGTAATCATAATTCTTCTGTTTGGAATCGCCATGAGATATAGTACAAGACTGTATAGGCAGACGTGGAAATTAACAAGCTTGGTCTGACCCAAAACAATGTTGAAATCTAAATCTGGCTCTGGCCTTGGAAGGCTGACTATCTCAATTTCTCCTTGGATGTTATGGAAACAAGATGCTCTGCTCCCCTCCCCACACCCTCCCCTCCCAAGGACATGGACCTGTGTCAGAGCTCAGCCAAGCTGGCTGATAAACAAACACCTCTTATCAGGACTACAGCTGGGGGTGGGGTGGCTCTGGACTGTGTTGTGCTACAACTTCCCCTCAAACGCATGCCTTCACCAGCCTCCCTCATTGCCTCCCCTGGTGCAGCAACCGAGATGTGAAGGCTCCAAAGGTCTGTGTCGCTCACCTGGCAGCCGTGCTGGGACCCCTCCTCCTACCGATCCACACACATATTTATTATGTCTATTTGTGTTGCTTTTTTGTGCTGAGTTAGGTTTTTTTTTGTGTGGCTATCTTAGACACTGTAAAGGCTCAGTTATAGTCGCGCTTTGGTCCGCAAGCTGGAGCGCGCGGGCTGCGCGCACACTCAGCCGTGCGGCTTCATCCGTTTATAGTGTCGCACGGTGGCGCATGGCAAAGTGCTGTTCTTTTACGGACCAGCAGGTGACAGTACCCTCTAAAACCTGTGCATATGTTGCAAGAAAGGTGTAGAAGAAGAAATCTACAGTAGAAGAAGAACTGTTTGAAATCACACAACAAAAACAAATGGCTTTCTGCTCGCTCGGGGAATTTAATACATTTGTATCACATAAAAAACATTCCTCCATGCGTCGCGACGCCGTTTCCACGACCACAGCGGCGCAGACAGCTGCAGGCTCTGGCGTGAAGAGCGTGAAGGCTGTCGGTGAGGTCCACACCCGAGCTGTCAATCAATTCGGCGCGCGCGCTAGGCTTGTGGAGTTTCAAAAATTTGGAGGTGCGCGACACGCACCAAACCGACGCGCAGGGCCAAAGCGCAGGGGCGGGGACTATGCGATTGCGTCACTTTGGCCGCGCGCTCTCTCGCGCCCTATGCGACGCGTCAACCATAAACCAGGCTTAAGCCTCAGACATCTGTCCCCCACCCCATGTATGTTTGTTTATCTTCTTGACAGATGTACTGAAATGAAATTTCCTTTTGAAATGTATAAAGTAGATTGATTGATTGATTGATTGATTGATTGATTGATTGATTGATTGATTGATTGGTTGATTGATTGGTTGATTGACTGATTGATTGATTGATTGATTGATTGATTGATTGATTGATTGATATAGATATTTAGGTAGACTCTAAGGTGGTAGTAGCTGAGATTCATGCACAACACATATTCTGAGTGCGATATCTTGTGATGTTGCACAAGATCACACATTGTATTTTGAAGGTTTGATCAAACTCACACGATCATTTCTCAACCGAAGTTGATCTAAAACTGAGATTTGAATGGATAAGCATCCTGCCTTCATTTAAAGTCTAAGAAATCAGTTTAATTGTGCAAACTTGTGCATGTAGTACTTATTACAAGTGTAATATGTTTTATGACTTTTATCTGTGATAAAAATAAAAAAAATAAAACTCTTGCTTACAAGCTTCAGCAGGCATTCAGACGTGGCCTTGGCCCTCTAAACGACTCACAACAAAGAGAATAATGACCATGACTTTTCTACACAGACTGTTGCAGAATTTATTCGTTTGAAGATCTTAACAACACAGATTCATCTTCTTGAAAAGAGGTAGTCGAACACCCACCTTTAGTTCCCTGTCGTGATCTCCACTGCAGAGTGTGTTCAAGGAAACTTTAAAGGCTTTCCAAACTGGGCTCAGGTTGTTCATGACCGTCTGCACAGACGAGCAATAAAAAAAGAAGTTCAAATTGGATCTGAAACATTTGAGTACTGTTGCACGTGTGTGTGTAAATGTGCTGTGATTACCTCAGTTCTGTGCACGAGTGATTCCGATCCATCGTCATTGAGTCTAAAAATCTCCAGAAATGGGTCCGACTTACTGAAGAAATCCTTCAAAGAAAAATTGCACGTGTAAAGGATTCCCTCAGAAGTGCCTTTGATCACTGAATCATTCAAACACTATCAGAATCATTCACCTCTCCACACACACACTTTTTTTGGAGGGGGTTTCTCTTGCCCATCCTTCTCCTGTCCTTTCCAAATTATCCACCCCTCTCTTTCTGTACGCCATCATTTCCCCTGGGCTGAACTTGTCTGGATTAGTCAGCTGTGGCTGTGTGTGTGAGTGTGCATGCGCAAGCTAAAAATTAATATAGTAATCAATGTGTGAGGGGTTGTTGAGATAAAAGAGGTTATGGGGAGGTGCCCATAGCTCTGCTGAGCCCCTTTAAAGCCAGATTGTCCTCCTGTGTATTCTCCGAGTGGCTTCATCAGCACTGCAACTCCACACACACACACAATATAACACACAAACATCTCCTGTTTCCTCTCAAATCTTGCAGATTTTCACAAACTTCTGAGAGCCTGCAAGTGACTGCAACAAACCTTGTCGTCTAGCTTCCGAGCGCTGAAGGAGAGTTCAACGTAATCGTCGTTGCCGGATATCTCCTCGGCTGTCACCTGTACAGGGAGGGAGTCGGACAAAGACGCATAGAAAGGGGTTGTGAGGGAAATGAGATGGAAATGAGGAGCCGAACAGACTGAAGGAGCGACTTCATCAAATTAATTATCTTCGGGGTGTGAGGGTGTGTGAGTGGGTGCGTGCGAGCTGTGCACGGAGCAGCTTCATACCATGATGGAAGACTTGCCAGCAGTGTTTCCCTGTTTGAGCAGAGCTTTGGTCAGTTTCCTCTGTGAGACGATCTGAAACAAACAGTGACACAGATTCCTTAGAGGGTCAGCCTCGGCTTACTTGAGCTGTCAGGGTGTTGAACGGCCGACTGCTCAGCGTTTACTGCATGAAGGGCGAGGTGGACACCACAAACAGATAAAAGGAAAGAACCAGCAACAAAAAAAAACATACCGGTAGGTGAGCCAAAAATAAAATATTTCCAGTGGCATGAACGTTCTAGATGAGAGGATCTGTGTTTTGTCATTCCTTCCTTCATGCTGTCATCCCCTGCCGCACCTGTTCCTCATTGTCCTTCCCCAGGTGTTCCTGATTAATCTGTCATTGGTTTCCCTACAAGATGTGTCAGTTGTCATTGGTTTGAGTTTCCCTACAAGATGTGTCAGTTTGTTTCTTCCCTGTCCATGGATTGTGCTTTCCAGCCGCCACGTTCTGTCTTCCTTCGTGTGTCCTTGCTCCTGTGTTCATGTAAGTTTTTGCTGCCATGTCAGCCTTTTTATTTATTTAAACAAATATTGTTCTTTGTTTTATTCCTGAGTTCCCAGAGTCCTGTCTGCATTTGGGTTCAACAAAGCACAGAATGTGATACTAATTTAGAAAGCAGACGTCACATACATTATGAACCATCGATAAGTATAACTATATCAGTCTTAGAAGATCTTGTACCTTTATGAGGGGGAGGGGATGTTTTCTCAAATTAATTACCTATATCCAATTGCATAAGAAACAAAAATAATTTAAAACTTGCAATAATTAAGTGGATAACTCTGACAAAAGCCAACATGCTCATTCTGAGTATAATCTCGGTTTCAGGAGGAGCTACCGGTATGTGGCTTTCACCTGGGTCATGGAACAGTGAACCAGAGAAGCAGATCCTCACCCTTGAAGAGTTGCTCATGGGATCATGGGAATGTGACTCTCCAGTCCAGGGGTGTCAAACCCGCTTACAAAAGGCGGTTAAAATTAAAACTTTTTTCAAACTAAGGGCCGGTTTCAAAATCTACATCACAGTAAGTCAAGTTAGATGCCTAACATCTTTTCTTGGTTGCAGGTTCCTCTACAAGAGTTGAACGTTTTCTGTTGCATTTTTGACATCATAATAAAATATTACCGAAAAAATTTAAAGTGATAAAAGTATTTTACATTTAAAATCATGTCTTGGGGACCAGAAAAGATGTTAAGGAGGGCCACATTTGGCCCCCAGGCCTTGAGTTTGACACATATGCTCTAGTCTATACATGTTTTCCCGCATTTGTAAGAGTTCAAGGATCTGGGTGTCTTGTTCACGAGTTAGATTGATTGTTGAATCTAGAGCCTTGTCTTTGTGGAGCTGCAACTCCTCTTCACTCAAAGAAGGCGTTTCAGGCATATTATCAGGATGCCTCCTGAATCCCTCCTACAGAGGTTTACTTGGAATATCCTGCCAAGAGGAGATCCCTGGGCAGCCCCAAGACTCACTGGAAGGATTATGAGTCCTCTCTGGTCTGGAAATGCCCTGGAGAGGGCCGCTGAGGGTGTTCCCTCCTGGATGTTGTTAAAATCACAATCCACACATGAGGTGTATTCACAACAAACTGAAACAACTTTGTCCTTTTAGCTGGATAAACAGTCAATTTTCACTATGCAGTAAAAACCTTGGCATCCTGTTATCTGGTCTCACTGCACCTCTCTGGCCTTGATAATCCTCCTCCTCCGTGGCTGTTATCTCCGTTCTACCAACTACATGTACTGTAGATCCAGCAGCTATTTCTTGTTGATAGCATCACTGACCAAAAGATGAAAAACGCAAATACATCCCACTTGTCTGCATGACAGACTAGCTCAGAATGATGTGAGATGCTGTATCGGGTGGTGAGTCCTTGAAATCAGCCAACTCAGTGCCTTAATGAAAGCAACAACAATTTTCTTTTGAAAAGCGCTCGGACGAGGAGTAATTGGAGCAAATAGAGAAAATCTTTAGATATTGATCGCAGCTATCACAAGCTCTCAGCCCCATTTTGTGAGCGAGGCTATACGCCGATTAACATATGCACATATAAATGCGCTGAGAAAAAGTTTGGAGCCGCCTCGAGACTTTATCTAAACAGAAACCAAGGACGCGGAAGTTTATACGCAAACTTAAAATGGAAAAAACCTCCGTCCTTGGCTAAACTGGGTTTCTGACAGTTTTCTTTTGGACTAAACAGCAAAACTGATACAATGCACACATCAAATAGCTTATTTAACTGAGTTAACATTTTTTTCTACCCATAAATAATGGGAAAGTCTAACTGGAATTCTTAGTTTTAGGACAAACTCCAAATGTCTAAGGGTGAGCACCTGAACACACTCGACCAAAAGTTATCTCTGTCTGAAAACGATGGGATGGTATAAGTGACTGGTAAAGTCTCATGAAATGTTTTACGGTTATGAATCCAGCCTCTCTCTTTTACCAAAGTTATTGTTTCATGTACAACACTGTGTGTTCCAAATTCAGGAACCAGTCAGCATGCAGCCCTACCTGTCCCAGGGTACACTCCATAGCTCCCAGGAAGTCTGCATCTCGAAGGCCGTTATTTCCAGAACTGATGTCGTGCAGCTCAAACCGGAGCCTCTGGACTTCCTCAAAGTAGTAATCTACCAAGAAGATCTTGGAGAAGACTGGACTGCTGCTGCTGCGGATCACCTCAGTACGGTCCACCTATAGAGACACACATAAAGCATGAGGAGAAGCACTAACACACACCAACAACTTTAGGTCCGGTGTGAAAAAGGAAGAAGAGCTGCCTGATAATGTTTAAATAAAGTCGACTCAAAATTTAAGTTAATATATTTAAAAACTATTAAAAGTATGCAGATATGATGGGAGAAATCCTGTTTTGATCCAGTGTTTACCGTATGTTTCACTGTATAAGTTGCATGTTTTTTTTGTTTTGTTTTTGCATAATTTGCATGCCCTGTGACTTATAGGCCGAAGCAACATGTTTATGGATTTTTCTACTTTATTAGACAAATATTGACTGATGCGACTTAGAGGGTGGTGTGACGTGTATGGCGGAAAATACAATATTATGTAAGTTAATGAAAAAAATTACATGTCTATTGTTTACGGTAGTTTAATTTTAATCGAGAGACACCAAAATAATCCACTTTAGTCACTCCTATGTTGCCTTGGTAGAAAAAGACCAATCTATAACCCATCATCAGCCCTCCTGCTGTGCAGAGAAGACTCTCATCCAACATGTTATGGTACATTTCACTGTTTATTGGCTCCTTGATGCTGTGAAGTTGTCTTGTACTCTTACCTGGAAAGAAAAAAAAAACGCATAATGCTTCCACCTCTGTGCTTGGCTGTAGGAATAGGGTTTTTCTGATCAAACAGAAAAACAAAGCAGATGCAAATCAAGAAAAGCTGAATAAAAGTGTTTCTTTATTGGTTTACATGTTTAACAACAATTATAAAAAGGTATTTAAATATATAATTTGGGGGGGGGGGGGTTCCCAAAGCTTAGAAAATAAATGTATTAAAACTTATATTAATATGCATTAGAGAGAGTCAGAGTCAGAGTCAGAGAGTCTTTATTGTCATTTGCACCGCATGTAGTACATGTGATGAAAACGAAATTATGTACACGGGGTCCCAGTTACATCCAACAACAACTACAAGAGAAACAACAAATGCAAGAGAAAAACAGTAATAACATTCTAGGATTAACTAAGAGAAGCATCAGCTAGTAATACTCTAAGCCCTAATGTAGTAGAAAAACATCGTTATAAACAGCAGCACGAACATGAGTCATTATGAGCAGATGGTCACAGGTGAAACGCAGCAACAAGAAACAGATCAGCATCAACATGATGTGATATTTTGCAGTGTTTATTCTTGTTATTTATTTATTCATGAGTCTGACAGCCTCAGGGTAGAAGCTGTTCCTCAGTCTAGTGGTTCTACATTTGATGCTCCTCAACCTCCGTCCTGAGGGGAGTGGGGCAAAGAGCGAGTGTGCTGGGTGAGTGAGATCCTTCATGATGCAGGTGGCTCTTTTCCTGCACCTGGAGGTGTAAACGTCCGCGATGGTGGGGAGTCTGACTCCAACAGACTTCTGTGCAGCCTTCACCACTCTCTGTAGAGCTTTCCTCTCTTCAACTGTGCAGCCTCCATGCCACACATTGATGCTGGAGCACAGGACGCTCTCCACTGCACACCTGTAGAACGAGGTGAGAACTGGGCTGCTCAGACCAGCACGTCTCAGCCGTCTGAGGAAGTAGAGTCTCTGATGACCTTTCTTGATCAGGCTGGTGGTGTTGTTGCTCCAGCTGAGGTTATCATTCAAGTGTACACCCAAGTATTTGTAGCTGGAGACCACTTCCACTGCAGACCCACCCATTTTCAGTGGGGCGTGGGTGTGTTTGTTCCTCCTGAAGTCCACAATCATCTCCTTTGTCTTCTTCACATTCATGTGAAGGTTATTCTCTTTGCACCAGCTCTCCAGGTGCTCCACCTCCTGTCTGTAGCTGGACTCATCATTGTTTGTGATGCAGCCCACCACAGCTGTATCATCTGCAAACTTAACAATATGACAGCCTGGAAGTGTGGCTGTACAATCATATGTGAGCAGAGTGAACAGAAGGGGGCTCAGCACACATCCTTGGGGAGAGCCAGTGCTGAGGGTTATGGTGGAGGAGGAGAAGTTGTGGATCTTCACGGACTGTGGTCTGTTTGTTAAGAAGTCTAGTATCCAGTTACAAATAGAGGGGCTTAGTCCAAGTGTAGATAGTTTGTCTATCAGAGTTTGGGGGATCATGGTGTTGAAGGCAGATGTGAAGTCCACAAAGAGCAGGCGCACGTATGAGTCCTTCTGATCCAGGTGGGTGAGAGCAGTGTGGACCACGGAAGAAATGGCGTCCTCTGTTGATCGGTTCTCACGGTATGCGTATTGATGAGGGTCCACGTTGGTGTTCACGGTTTTCTTTATGTGGGACATGACCAGTTTCTCAAAACATTTAGCGACCACCGGGGTGAGAGCCACCGGTCTATAGTCATTCAGACCAGTCACTGTGGAGCTCTTTGGAACTGGGATGATGGTGGCAGTCTTCAGGCAGGTGGGAACTGACTCCAGTGAAAGTGAGGTGGTGAAGATGTCAGCCAGCACCTCACAGAGCTGGTCTGCACATTCCTTCAGAACTTTCCCTGGGATGTTGTCTGGTCCAGTTGCTTTATGGGGATTAATCTTTCTGAGACTGCCTCTCACTTCTGCTGCGGTCACTCTGAGATGCTCTTCATCTGGTGATGAGGTGAGTCTGGTGCTAGCTGGTCTATTTGGATCATCAAAACGTGCATAAAACTTGTTGAGGGCATCAGGCAGAGATGGGTCCCTGGGGCATTGTTTATTCTTGCCTTTGTAATCTGTTATGCATTTAATACCTTTCCACATGCTCCGTGGGTCTTGTGAGGTGAACTGTCCCTCTATTCTCTGTGCATAAGTGGCTTTGGCTTTCTTAATGCCATCCCTCAGTTCTTTTTTCCTCATTCTCAGCTCCTCTTTATCTCCTGACTTGAATGCAGTATCCCTGGCTGCCAGCAGGGTGCGCACCTCTTTAGTTAACCACGGTTTTTGATTTGGGTAATATTTGACATGTTTTTTTATGGATACATTTTCAGAGCATGTACTTATGTAGCCCAGGACTGAGGAAGCATACAGCTCCAGATCAACTGAGCTTCCATCAGTGGCTGCTTCTCTGAAAACAGACCAGTTTGTCCTCTCAAAGCAGTCTCGTAGCATGGGGGAACTATCTTGACGCCACAGCTTGATCACTCTTTGTTCCGGTTTTGCCCGTCTCAGCGGGGGTAGTTCTCTTGGAGCCAGAATCAAAGAGCAGTGGTCGGAAGCTCCCAGCGCTGCACGTGTCTTCGCCGTGTACGCCCCCTTTACATTCGTGAAGACTTGGTCTAATGTCTTATCACCTCTCGTTGCTGTGAAGACGTGCTTATGGAAGGCAGGGAGGGAGCCTTGAAGATTTACGTGATTGACGTCTCCACAAACAATGAAAAACCCCTCAGGATATTTACACTGAAGCGAGGTGAGTAGCTCATGAATTTCTCTCTGGGCATCATTAGCATTAGCATCGGGTGCTATGTAGATAGCTGTTATTATTATCACAGCATGGTCGCGAGGAAGATAATGCGGCCGACATCTTACCGTGATCAGCTCCACAGCAGCTGAGCAAAGCTTTTTGATCACGGCACAGTTCGTGCACCAGTCTTTGTTCACGTAGATACAAACACCACCACCTCTTGTCTTCCCCGTGTTCTCGGTGCTCCGGTCTGTTCTGAAAAATAGCTTATCGTCCAGCTCATAAACAGAGTCAGGAGTGTTCTCATTTATCCACGTTTCCGTGAGACAAAGGACCGAGCACCTTCCCATCTCCTCCGACGTGGTTACTCTCAAACGAAGCTCATCCATCTTGTTGTCCAACGAGCGCACGTTAGCCAGGAAAAGAGCCGGTAGCGGGGGTCTCCCGGTTTTAGCATCTGTCCGCAGTCTCGTCATAACTCCTGCTCGGCAACCTCTCTTTTTTTCTCGAGAGCATCGCTTTCTCCTCTTTCCCCTGGAGCGCGTCTGCTTCCAGAAAGATGATCGTAGCAGTTCCAATCTCCCGAGCTCTGATTTGAGCTCGTTGCTGATTTCAGCCGTGCCTTGTGGTAATTCCGCTCCAATTCTTAACAGCTCAGTTCGGCTGTAATTCACCCGCAAAAAACGCGCAGAGTCAGGTACAAAAACATTATTACAATTACTAAGAACTAAGGATGAACCGGGAGCTCGTGAAGCTGCGGCTGCTCTGAGCGCGGCCATCTTTTTCATTAAAAAGTTGTTTGTCATATGTTCTGTTATCTAACCTACAAAGCCCTCAACAACCTAGCTCCATGTTATATTACAAATCTTATTGTTTTATATTTTCCTAACAGAGCACTTTGCTCTCAGACTACAGGCTTACTTGCCGTTCCTAGAGTTTCCAAAAGCAGAATGGGAGGATCTTTCAGTTATCAGGCTTCCCTCTTGTGGAACCAACTTCCAGTTTCTGTTTGTGAGGCTGATACATTGTCCAGTTTTAAGACTGGGATTAAGACTTTCCCTTCTGATAAATCCTATAGTTAGGGTTGGTTTGTTTTGCTGTCATAGGCTTAGACTACTGGAGGGCAAAATGACCTCATTTACTTAAATTAATTGTTACAATTGAATGGTTTTCATTTGATATTATTTCTGTAGTGGACCTAACCTTGGTCGACTGAGATGCAGGATTACACCTTTGTCTCTTTGAACTGTCCCAGTGATATCTTTTTACTGATCCTCTCAGTAAAACAGACATTTAACACAACTTACTGATCCTCTCAGTGAAACAGACATTTAACACAATTTATTCCATTTAGTTGGAGTCTAAGAACATAATCTCTCACAGACACTATTTCTACTCTTTTAATTATGTTCTAATACAATTAAGCATCACCTGTGTTATTCATATGAGCAGTTGTTGTACTTTACCAATCCTAGCAAGACCTGACTTGGAGAAATTAATTCACGCTTTTATCACATCTCGTCTTGATTACTGTAATCAATGTAGGCATCAGCCAGACCTCTCTCGCCTGTCTGCAGCTCGTGAAGAACTCTGCTGCTCGCCTCTTAACCCAGACCCGTAGGCGTGAGCATATCACTCCCATCCTGGCGTCCCTTCACTGGCTCCCTGTGCAATACAGAATTCATTTTAAACTTTTGCTATTTGTTTTTAAATGCCTGAACAACCTTGCCCCACCATATCTGTCTGAGCTGCTTCAGCCTTACTGCCCTCCTCGATCTCTAAGATCAGCTGATCAGTTGCTGCTGACAGTGCCCAAAACTAGGCTGAAGCTCAGAGGTGACAGAGCGGTTTTGGATCCAGACAGAAGAGGACAAGTCGGAGTGGATGGTTGCGGAATGGGGAAGAAGCGGGAGTTGGGGTCGGCGGCCGTGATGGGTCGGAGCCGGAGTCGTTCGCCTCCGGGACGCGGGTCGGGTTCTGGTTCCCGTGAGGGAGCCGTGCTGAGTCAACGGAGTGGTAAGGCGGTTGGCAGCAACTGCGCTGTGCATGGGCAGGTGGTTACGGAGTTTGGTTTTAGTTCGAGTAGTGAGTCTGGTGATATGGGAGAAAGTGGTGTCGGAGATGCTGTGACTTGGAGTAATATAGCCACTTCAAAGAGCAGGAAGAAGCGGAAGTCGCAGACTTCTGTGGGAGATATTTCAACTTCTGAAATTGCTGAGGTGTCTGTAGTTGTACCTGAGAAACGCCCTGATGGGCATAAAGTTATTGTTAAGTTGACTCGTGAAGGTGTCTCTTTTGGTGACTGGAACCCGGTTAAACTGACCGAAACTTTGCACAGCCTGATAGGTGAGGTTCACGATGCCAAGGTGTTGCGAAGCAGTGCGCTGATTGTTCAGTGCAGGGACAGTGTACAGCAGGAAAAGGCCCTTAAGATGACCAAAATGGACGGGAAGTTGGTTCGTTGCAGTCTGCTTGACAGCGATACGGTGTGTAGAGGGGTCATTGGTGGGGTACCTTTGTCTATCTCCACTGAAGAATTACAGGGTAATTTGCATGGTGCTGGTGTGAAGGAATTTAAGCGTTTGAAGACGACTAGAGATGGTGTACGCTGTGACAGCCTGTCTGTGTTGATTAAATTTGAAGGGAAATGTTTGCCCCTTAGAGTCTTCATTGGTTATGTGAGTTATGTTGTGAAACCGTACGTTCCTCCGCCGTTGAGGTGTTTTAAGTGTCAAAAGTTTGGACATGTGGCAGCGGTTTGCTTTGGGAAACAACGGTGTGGGCGGTGTGCGGGTTACCATGCGTATGGGGAATGTGGTGCTGAGGCCAAGCTTAGATGTTGTAACTGTGGTGAGGAACACGCTGCTGCTTACCGGGGTTGTCGGTTCAGTAAAAGGGCAGAGGAAATTCAGAAAGTAAAGTTGAGTCATGGGATTACCTATGCTGAAGCTGTGAAAAGACTCCCGAGTCGTTCAGAGAGGCCGACACCACCGGTGACACCTAGCATTGCGCCTAAGGATTGTGATGGGTGCTCTAAACTGCCCAGTGATTCATTGATAGTGAACAAAAGGGATTTTGTGCTGTTTATGGTAGAAGTGATAAATTGTTCGGCTCAGACTGTTAAGAAGACTGAAAAAATCAAGATTATAGTTAAGGCTGCGGAAAAGTACCTGGGTGTGAAAGACCTTGGTTGGGAGGCCGTTGAGGGCATGATGGGTAAAGGCGTGACGCCGTCTCCGTCAGGGGATGGTGCTTCCTGATGTTACAATGCCTGTTTCGTTGGTCTGCTAGTACTGGTTTTGAATTTGGGAAAGTACTCGATTTTTTGAAAGAATTTAGTTTTGTTTTATTTATTTATTTATTTATTTGTTTTTTGGAGCGTTGGTCCAGGATATTCCGTAACAGTAGGTGGCGGTAATGCACCTTTCAGTTGTTTGCCAACCGCCAAAAAAGAACCCACTTAGAAGAAGAAGAAGAAGAAGAGGTGACAGAGCGTTTTCTGTCGCTGCTCCCAGGTTGTGGAACAATTTGCCACTGAGTGTCAGACAGGCCTCCTCTCTTCCTGTTTTTAAATCCCTTTTAAAAACACACTTTTATACCTTGGCTTTTAACACGTGATCTTGTTCTTTTATGGCATTTTAACCCACCTGCAGTGAGACTGGTATATGTATTTTTATTTTTGTATGCTGCTTTTGTTTTGTTTTTTATCGTTTTAGTTAGCTATCTTTTGTTTTACTGTACAGCACTTTGGCTAACCCTGCGGTTTTTAAAATGTGCTATATAAATAAAGCTGATTGATTGATTGATTTACAATATGTTTTATGATCACATATGCTGGTTTATTCTGCACCAACAATGGTGCTCAAAACCTGTGTGAAAGTTGAAGGCCCGTGTCAGAGTGGCTGGAAGTTTGTTTAGAAATGGACAGACAGCTTAATCAAGTCGTAGACAAAAGTTGCTGTTCTGTCTCCTTTCCTTCTAAAGCAACTCTCTCTATTTTCAAAACAGATTTTCTGTTGTTTCACAGCTTCTAATCTTCTGACATACTATTATTCCACTCCTACCTCCCTGGTAGTTCACCAATGAACGGAGTGGAAACTCTGACGTGAAGTTTCTCCTTAAAAGTCTCATTTCCTGTTTCTCTTTAGTCAGAATGGACAGTAAGAGCTGTCATGTTCTCTTTCTTTAAGCTGGATAAACTGCAGTCACGAGTCAAAGACTGGTTTATCAGCTGAGAATTTATGGAATGCCTCCATAAATTCAACAGAGCTAAAAAGCTCCAAGTTCTTAATGAACTTTCCTTTGAGAAACATTTTATTTTGAAACCAACCAGGAAGTGGCCACTGTTTCTGCCGAGGAAGGCGAGCTTCAACGATACGTTGAATCAGTAAACACGCTGAAGTTCAACTGGACTTGACCGGACCCACGATCCGTTTATTTGTCCAAGACTGCTTCTCAACTCTTATCAAACCTGGACTGAGTGTCTGAACAGGTAAAGCGTCGCTGATTGTTTGCTGTGCGTGCGAGGGAGTCCAGCTGGATCTCGTTTGGAAAAGTGACAGCCTGGTTAAACTCAAAATAAACAACTAAGGTTTTTACCCTATTTCTTCCTCTCCTCCTATTCTTCTGAAACATCTCCCTTATATCATCCCAAGCTGGCAACTAAATTTTAAGCTAAATGCCTGCGGATACAAGTAAATATGTCATCCTATTACTTGTGTCTGTTGTTCACAATTAAATTTGCTGACGAGTTTAATTTGCAAGATATTGAAATCAGTCAATCAAGTGTACATGATGTTAATTTTAGTTGATTTTATTTTTTAAATAAAAGGCAGTGTCTCTGGCATGCCAAACTATAATTAACGTTTCCATTGTCACTTTATGGTTTTCTGGTTTATTGTCCATCATAAATGATCACAGAGTCGTTATGGTAATTCTGAAAAGAAATAGAATCTGTGAATTACTATTCAACCTGAAAAAGTAATTAATTAAGGTAAAGTGTGTCAGTTTAACCTGACCCTTATATCCTACATTTCTATCAACGTGAGTCTTGACCTGCCATTGTGTATCTGTTCCTACCAAACCCAGCCAGTCGAAGCAGATGATCGCTTGTCCTGAGCCTGGTTCTTATAAAGGTTTCTTCCTCATGAGGGAGTTTTTCCTTTCCACTGTCGCCTTCACGTTTGCTCAAGATGAGAGTTCTGTGATGGAGTTAAATTCAAAGCAGTCTGCTCCTCAGATAAATAGCAATATAATCTTATTTTATATGTATATGAATGTTTCTGTTCAGTGCCCTGAGATGACTTCTGTTTTGACTTGGTGCTATATAAATAAACTGAATTAAATTGAATTTATCTAATAATTGCCTTAATTTAAATTGTGTCCCCCCCCTCCTCAAGTGAGCAGAAATATAATAATCTCATTCAACATCCAGCACCACCACCGAGCATCCATTGTGAACCCCAGAAGGCTTTTGAGGACGGCAGCCATTACCACAGTCATTACCACATTGTTTACACTTATCAACCGGAGTAGAGCAAACATTGATTTTCCGTGATTCTTTAAAATCGCACTTGCTGTTCGACTGCACAGAAATCCAACTGAGGCCGTTCCATTGATCTGAGATTTCCTTCGACTGCCTGACACAGAAAGGATCAGAAGGCCAAATTAACGCCTTTCAGCTTTGACAGCAAAAACCTTGATTTTACACAGGAAGGAAAGTCCGTCGGTCGTAGACACAACTTGTTCCAGATGTTGGCCTTTTTTGATACTCGCTCAGAGCACATGAACACAAACACACACTCGAACAGCTGCTTCAACACAACAATTATCCAGTTAGGAGACTAAAAATAATAAGCAGGGACAGCATTTGTCTGTTCTCACACTTTTCATGTGGGCTTATTGTCGCACATATGCACAAACTCTTTTTTTTTCACACATCCAGCCTGATATGCTGCAGAAAGAAGCTTTTTGTGGAGTCCCCAAGAGAGAGTTGTCTAATGCTGCACTACTTTCTGAGCACTTGATCTTGGGTCCCTGTGGAAAATGTACTAGTCTGTGTGTGTATGTGTGTGAGGCAGTCTAACATTTCAGGTTTCTGACCATTTTTGTATGTGAGAGGCATGTACGCACAAGTGTGTTTATAGATCTGTTCAACAGGTCAGCATGTGTTTGGTACTACCTTGAAACTAACATACTGTAATGCACAAGCTCACACAAGTTTGCAGTATCTTGCGTAATATTGGATAGTCTGCTAGTACTTTTTTTTTTAAATAAATGTATTCATTTAAAAATACAATACCAAACCCCATAAATGATACGAATACAAAATATAAAATGAAAGGTAGCAGAAGGAAGAAAAAATCTTATTATATCTGTCCCTTTTTTCAAACAATCAGTTCAAACAATAATACCGGTAATCTATAAGTAACAGTACAAAATGAATAACTCTTTCTAATTTTCTAACTAATACAATACACATTGAGCTACTTCATATATATTTTTTTACAATTCAGTTTTGATAATTTTCTTAAATGTACACATTGACTTGGCATTTTTAACATCATTCTCCAAACCATTCCATAATCTAATTCCCTGGATTGAGGTAGAACGTCCCTTCAAACTAGTTCTGAATTTTGGTTTTACAAATATCTCTGTTCCCTTAAGATTATAACAACTTTGTCTTTTAACAAAATGTATTTGGATATTTAAAGGTAATGCGTTATTCTGAGCCCTATACATAACTGATAAAATATTATAATCTACCAAATCATGGAACTTCAATAACTTCAGTTGATAAAATAATGTACTTGATGGATGACGGTAATGTTTTCTAGTGATAATTCTTACAGCTCTTTTCCGTAATACAAAAATAGGCTTTGTAATTGTTTTACACGCTTCCCCCAAACATCAATACAATAGATTAAGTGTGGAACAATGATTCTGTTATACAACAAATACAGAGCTTTATCATTTAATAAGTCCCTGACTTTGTACAGTACTGCAATAGATTTAGCTATTTTTATTCTTACAGAATTTATGTGATTTTCCATGTCAGTTTGTCATCAATGATAACACCCAAAAACTTCACCTCGCTCTAACAAATCTCAACACCCTCAATTTTAAATGGAACATCAACAGTTTTCTTTTTATTACTGAATATCATAATCTCCTTCACATTCCGAGAACCAAATTAAGGACAAAGGAAGACCGCCGGGCTTTCAGTGTGGCTGCCCCCCACCTATGGAACTCTCTTCCTGACTGCCTGAGAGCTCCACAGTCACTGGTTAACTTTAAGAGGGGGTTGAAGACCTTTCTTTTTAAGCGAGCCTACTCTGCCTCCTCATGATTCTATCTTTGACCTTAGTTGATACTGTTATTGGTTTTACTTGTTTTATCTCTTGTTTTATTTTACCTTTAATTTTGTTGCACTTTGTAGCACTTTGAGATTTTAATTAATGAAAAGTGCGTTATAAATTAAATTAATTATTATTATTATTATCATGTAATTAGTTTTATTTAGATTTAATGATAATTTATTGATTTTAAACCAAGTTTGTATTTTGACAAATTCTGTCGTCATCAACTCCAACATCTGTTCCATATCTTTACCCAAACTAAAAAATGTGGTATCATCTGCAAAAAGGACACACTTAAGGAGTCTTGACACATTTACCAAGTCATTCACATATAAAATAAATAACTTTGGTCCAAGTACAGAACCTTGAGGAACTCCACATGTGGTTAGATCTTACATCATTTATTTGTACAAACTGTTTCCTGTCTTTCAAATAGCTACATACCCACTGTAATGCTGGTCCTCTAATACCATATTTATTCAATTTTCCAAGGAGAATGGTGTGATCAATAGTATCGAATGCTTTTTTTAAATCAACAAAAACACTAACACAGTATTGTTTTTGATCGACAGCAGTTATTTGTTCCATTAATTCCATGAGAGCCATTGATGTAGAGTTTTTTGCTCCAAACCCATACTGACTGTAACTTAGAATATTTTGTTTATCAATAAATTGGTCTAATCTGGTCACAAATAGTTTTTCTAGAATTTTTGAGAACTGTGGATATTGGTCTATAATTGTTGAACATACGGTACATTTATCACAATAAAAAAAAGGAACTACAGTAGTCATTTTCGTATTATCTGGA
>JBBPBX010004620.1:41947-75806 GCA_038048925.1 Garcialebias charrua
TGTATTTTTTTTTAAACTACATTCATTATTTCTTCTTTGTCAGTTTCATTAAGAAAAATACTGTTTGCACAACCTATGACTGAATGGCTCACATTATTACTGTATCTACTTTTGGTATTTTAGCTGCAAGGCTTGATCCAACATCCACAAAATATTGATTAAATTAATTTACAATTTCATTCTCATCATGGATTTCATCATTGTCTTTTACAAAATATTGTGAAATACCCGTTTTTACTTTGTGTTTTTTCAGAACACCATTCATTTATCGCCATGTTTTGAAAGACTGTCAGCTACTACCACGCCTAATTTTATCTCAGTGCCTTCAAAATTATTATAGATATACTAGTCATTTTTGTGTTGGCTATTGTTCATTAGCTGTGGCAACCATTATAAAGTGGGTTCACGCAAAAAGTTGTAGATGAACAGCCAGTAATTATTTAGTGAATGTTTAATTAAAAACTGCCCTGTAGTTGTTGAGATATTTTGCTAACAGACAACCAGGGTTCACTCCAAAAATAAGTGCCAGGTTTTTAAGTACCTTAAACATGTCATGCATGGTTTTGTGCTTCAATATGGTTTTGTGATAATGCTCAGAAACTACCACAGCAAATTTTACCTCATTCTGTAGAATACTGATTGAATTCCAGATGTTTTTGCATTTTCTAAGATCATCTGGCTGTGGCAGCCAGTTTGAACTGGGCTGAGTCAAAAAGCTAATCAGCTGTAGACAAACATTGGCTGAAGATTTTCTGAAAGTTTTTTTCAAAAAACATTCAGTTGCTTTTGATGTATTTTGCTAACAGACAGACAAAGATTGCAGTAATAAATGGTAAATTTTTAAAGAGAAATCTCATGTGAGCTATTAGTGCTCAAAACATATTATTTAAACCAATCTCAGCTTTGACCTTTCCAAATTTTAACTCAACGTGTGCAAAGTTGACTGTGTTATAGCTGTTTTTGTGCTGCCTGTGATCCCTTTACTGAGGCAACCATCTTGAATTGGGTTGACTTATAAAGTCAGACAGCTGTAGGTGTCAACCCCGTGATTACTTCATGAATGTTTCAGCTTTCTGAAAGTTTCAACTGGCAACAATAAACATGCCTGTTTTAATTAGGAATCAACATCAGTAGAAATCAACTTTTTCTTGAAATCATATCCCTTCCATTGTGTTTTCATTGTTTTCACACAGAGTGTCCGTGCTTTAGTGATAATTAGAATTTAAATGGAACACTTAAACAAAAACAATCTGCCCCACGATGTTTTCTCCGTCTCTCCTAGACCTGTTTAATTTACAACGAGTCCAATAAAACTGAACAAAATGTCAGCGAATCCAGGAAAAAAGTCGTAGGTTGGAGCTCTGATTGTTTTCATTACCATAACAAAGCACACTTTGCTTGACTATATGTGCAGAAGTTGAGCTGCATTACAATTAGGATCCATAATTCATGGGAGCAAACGTGAGATAGCGCAACACAATCACAGCTTGGTGTGGAAACTCAAGTGCTTGATTGCATGCACTCGTTTAGGTAAACATGAATTCAGTGTTATGCTTCAATCATTCCGAGTGATGTCTGCAGAGATGATTGCACTGAAACAGATCCTGAGAAGATTAAATCAATCTGATTGAATGTCTCTGTTAGGGATCAAAGTATGTGATGACCGTTAGTCTCAGCGACTACCACACATAGCTGAAGATCTGTATGAGCTAAATCTGTTTTTGTGTAGTCTAACTTTGATGAGCTGTGGCACCAAAACTTCATTATTTGTAGATGCAAAACCAACTAGAAAAAAAGCGTTTCCTGCGAGTGTGAATGCTCATTGCAGAAAAACTGGCTGAAAAACAGCCGAAATTAGCTATAAAAAAACATGCTGAAATTAGCTATAAAAAAACATGCTGAAATGCAGCTGACATGGGAGAGCATGCTTAAGTTAGCAGAACAAAGCAGAAAGAACACAAATTTGGTGAATTAGGGTTAAAAAAGCAGAAATGAGCACAAAATATTGGGAAATTGGCTCAAAACGCTGAAATTAGCAAATGAAGTAACTGAAAAATAGATGAAAAGACAGAAAGAAGGTAAAATTATTAGAAGGAAGTGAAAAGAGCTGAAATAGCTGAAAATTTTGGAATTAGATGAAAAGCAAATACGTAGTAGCTGAAATAGCAAAAAAGGCTTAAACTAGCTAAAATAGGCTGAAAGAAGCATAATACGCTGAAATTAGTAGAAAGAAGTTAATGAGGCGGAAAGTAGCAGAAATTACAACAAAAAGAACTTGAATTTACTTGAAAACAGATATTAGCTACTAAATTGTAAAAAATAGCTGAAATGGTAGAACAAGCTTAAATAAGCAGAATAAAGAAGACGTGTTTGTCCAGTTAAGCTGAAAGAAGCAGAAATTAAACAAAAAGTGTAAATTATCTGAAAAAAGCTCAAATTAACAAAGAGCAGCTGAAAAATAGCTCAAAAGGCAGGAAGCTTAAATTACCAGAAGAAAGTGGAGAGAACACATTTTTGCTAAAATAGATGGAAACAAGTTGAAAAGAGTGCCAAAAATGTGGAAATATCTGAAAAAGCTCAAATTAACACAAAACGGGTAAATAGTAGCTAAAATAGCACACACAAAAACGCAGAAATAAGCTGAAAGAAGTAACAAGCTCAAATTAGAAAGAAGCACAAAAATGTTGTAGTTAGCAAAAAAAAAAAAAACTGAAATGAGCACAAACACCTGAAAAAAAACAGCTGAAAATAGTTAAAAGTAGCTGAATTGGTTTTGTTTGTTTGTTTGTTTGTTTGTTTGTTTGTTTGTTTTTTGCACAACGAAGCTGAACCAGAACAAAATGTGAAAGGAGCAGTAAAATGTTGTAAACAGATCTAAAGATTTGAAGGATGTAAAATGAGCTCAATTCATTTGAGAAAAAAAAGTTGCAGAAAAGTCAAAACACAGTATTTCAAAAAGCTAAAGTTGCACCAATACCAAAACTCATAAGACCCTTCTGCTGAAAGAGCTGAACGTTTTGAGTTATGATTTGTTGCACAAAGATGATTGAAATAGAAAGACGCTGAAAAACGTATGGAATGGATCACAACAGTCGGAATGCTTCATAAGTGTTCACACAATAATTTGTTTCTGAGTATTTCATTAAAATCTCTTTCGTTTCATGAGATTTTTTTTTTGCTAACAGACAGAGTTGACATCAACAGTTAATACCAAAAATGTTAACAGATGTCTCAAGCGATCTGCTTGTTCCTTAGAATATTGTTGGGGGAAACTCTCAGCTACTACCACATCAAACTGTAGCTGATTTTATGCCAAACCTACTGAGTTACAGGCATTTTTCAGATTGACAAATATGATGTGGTGGCCATCTTGAATCAGATAAACTCCAAACATTAATCAGTTATAGATATAAAGCTATTAATTACTTTCAGAATCAGTTTTCTGGCTCCTGAGATATTTTGCTAACAGACTAACAAAAACACAGCCGATTGATTGTATGATCATCAGGCCTTCATGGCAGTGTCTGGTAAGTATCTTCAAATGCAAATTACTGCAAAAGTTTTGTGGTGCTTTTGGTCAGTGTTAATTTATTCCCCAAGATAAACAAGAAACAAATGTACCAAACTCTCCATCAAAGGTCACCTCAGTTCACAGCAGAATATCAGCACATCATGATGACAACCAAGATAGCACCTTCAACACGCACTTCTGTAAATACTCTGAATGGTGAATAAATGTCATGAGAACAACACCGTCAGAATGACAAACGCTTGGACGCAGAAGCCTGGCTCCGCCGTTACGTCTTTCATTTATCTGAATATGGAACAGTCCCTGTCCCCAATCACCGTACCTCGAACCACTGGCCGTGCGACTGCATCTTCAGCACCACGCACGGATCGGGTTTGGAGAGGGCGTCGCGGTCCGAGATCCCCCGGCAAGCCACTCGCAGCTCCACTTTGGTCAGGCATGGAGAGCTGATGAAGCCCAGCGTGGCCTCCGCAGACTCATAGATGTTACTCATGATGAACGCACAATCATACACTGAAAGGAAGAAAAGAAAAGGTAAGGCCCAGATACAGATAGATAGATAGATAGATAGATAGATAGATAGATAGATAGATAGATAGATAGATAGATAGATAGATAGATAGATAGATAGATAGATAGATAGATAGATAGATAGATAGATAGATAGATAGATAGATAGATAGATAGATAGATAGATAGATAGATAGATAGATAGATAGATAGATAGATAGATAGATAGATAGATAGATAGATAGATAGATAGATAGATAGATAGATAGATAGATAGATAGATAGATAGATAGATAGATAGATAGATAGATAGATAGATAGATAGATAGATAGATAGATAGATAGATAGATAGATAGATAGATAGATAGATAGATAGATAGATAGATAGATAGATAGATAGATAGATAGATAGATAGATAGATAGATAGATAGATAGATAGATAGATAGATAGATAGATAGATAGATAGATAGATAGATACATAGATAGATAGATACATAGATAGATAGATACATACATAGATACATACATAGATACATACATAGATACATACATAGATACATAGATACATAGATACATAGATACATAGATACATAGATACATAAATACATAAATACATAGATACATAAATACATAAATACATAGATACATAAATACATAGATACATAAATACATAGATACATAGATACTGTACATAGATACATAGATACATAGATAGATAGATGGATAGATAGATTTGAAAGAAGAGAAGCAGCAGACCTGACTAAGCAAACAACATTCAGGACAAGGTCAGAACCGTGACGTTGCTGAATTTCAGACGCTGTGCTCAAAATACACACAAATACACATACAGTATACAGTACAGTACAGTATACAGTATACAGTATACAGTACAGTATACAGTACAGTATACTGTACAGTACAGTATACCGTATACACACAAATGTATGCACAAAGTGTAAATGCACACACATCCTTGAAGGTAAAGGCAGGCAGATGACTGCAAAAAAGTGCACGCACAAGCATCGAGTGAGCTTTGCTGAGTCTCCAGGACACATCCAGATCCCTCCTCTGGTTTCCACAGCCTGTACAATGTTTGCAACCCTTAAATAGAAGTGTATTCTCAAGTATCTGATCCCTGTGACACAGGCATTCTGTGATCATGTAGGTGGACTCGTTGATCATGAGTCCCATTTGTTGTTACAGTTAAACATAAGGAGAATAAACTATTTGTGAGGACACGTATAGCTGCGTTTCATTTAGTCAGTGATGATTAAATGCTGTTCCAGTCCCATCATAAAAATGTCAACTCCACCAGGAGATGAATCATAAACACATTAATATTGATCAAGGAAAAACTGGTGGTAATGAGCATAGGAGTTGGAACATGGGCGGGTCAATATCACATAAAAATATATACACACGTATAACGGTTCACCAGCTACACACACAGGTGCTTTCAATTCTTCTGCCTACTAGGACCACTCCTCAGGACTGTGTGTGTGGGCCGACGAGCTCAGCTCCACAATCTTCCTAACCCCGCTAATAATTTCATGCACCTGTGTGAGCGTTTACGCCTGTTCAAAAGGACTTTGACTCCCACGGGCAAACCCTGGCACATTCTGAAGCCCATCTACAACCAGAAAAGAACGCGCGTGTGGAGCCTCTGAAGGTTTAGTTCACTGTGAGGGCAGGTGATTGCTCTCTTGTTTAGAGCACCTGCTTTGGCTGTTGGCAGTCCACTTTATCACCCCCGTCTCTTAGAAGGTGAGCAAAAGGCAGAAAACGAACAGGGCCAAACTGCTGCTGTAGTCAAACCGATGCTGCACAATCTATTTTACTGTAACATTTGACATTTTCTAACCCCAACTACAGGTAGTCCTCGACTTACGGCGATTCGATGTTAGATCACGCATCTCATTAATTATTTTTTTGTTGAAAAATCTTATTTTATGTGTTTAAATGTTCTTGATTTTATGTGTACAGCACTTTGTTGCAGCTGTGGTTGTTTTAAATGGCTTTATAAATAAATTATTATTATTATTATTATTATTATGAAGCCAATTACAGTATTTTCTGGTGTATAGGTCGCACCTGTGTATAGGTCGCATTGTCCAATTATCACCAATAGATTGGAAAAATCCCTAGATAGGTCGCACTGGTGTATAGGTCGCACCTACGTTTAGCTCTGCTGCAAATGTCTGCCACAGGAGCGCACAGCAAGGCTTTTAAGAAGATTAACACTTAAAAACAATTATTTGTTTGATAAAAATTATAGCAAATATATGTCTGAGCTGAACTTTTCCTTAATAAATGAACGTAATTGTGAAATGAGCTGGATTTAAAAATTTGTTTCGCCGAAAGTGATAACAAGCCATATATAGGTCGCACCTGTGTATAGGTCGCAGGCCTTGAAAAAAACATAAAAAGGTGCGACCTATACACCGGAAAATACGGTACGCAGTTTCCGGCAGTGTTCGACAGTTTTCGGCAGTGTTCGGCAGTTTTCGGCAGTGTTCGGCAGTTTTCGGCAGTGTCCGGCAGTTTTCGGCAGTGTCCGGCAGTTTTCGGTTAGCTTCGGTTAGCTCCCGCTTCGACAGCCGGCTTTGGACGGACCGTGTGTCTGATGAGAGGTTGCTTCGCTCGGATACATGAGCTGGAAACGCTCGGTGAACTCTGTGGACGTCTCAGGCCCGGAGCAGCAGCCGCCGATCGCTCCGCCGCATCCCACCACGCCGGCCGACACCACCAGCTCACCGCGGGATCCGGTGACCATCCCGCCGCTACTGTCCCTGCCATCAGCCGGCCCCACCGGGGACACGGAGCCGACGGGCGGCGGAGAGGCCTGCTGCGGCCGGGAGCTCGCCTCGATGCTCCGCCTGGCAGCCTCGGATGTTGGTGGTACAACGAGCTAACATGCTAAGATGCGGAGAAAAGGCTTCACCAGCTCCCAGTAAGTTATTAACTCTATTTCCCTTCATTATGGCTCCAAATGTATGGAGCTAACAGGCATTACTGTAAACAGTTTGGACCGCGTGAAGCAGCTGGAAGCTGCAGAGCTCGGACGTGCAAAGAGCTAACATGCTAACAGGCTTCAGCAGCTCACAGTAAGAAATTAACTATTTTTTCCTTCATTATGGCTCCAAATGTACTGTATGTGTTTTTTGATAATTATGTAGGGTACTGTGTTAGGATAGGCGAAGTGCTTGGTAGCTGAACAGTACCGTACATGTACGTGTGTAAGTGGCGGCTAGTGTGTACTTCCGACTTACGGCGATTTTCGACTTACGTACGGGCGCATGAACGGAACTCGTTTGTAACTCGAGGACTACCTGTAATGAATTTATTATACCTAGACTGAAACAGCAACTAAAAGTGAAATGAAGCACGAGAGATGTTGGGTTGACCAGAGAGGAACTTGCCCAACTCCTCAAAAGTGAGGTGGACTTTGCAGATTCATTCTTATGAGTCACAAATTTTTATATTTACATGTATGTAAAAAAAAAAAAAAATCTAACATAATTTCCAATGTCACACACAAGAAAAAAGTTGAGTGTGACCTTTTAACTAAATTACGTGAGAATCCTGGACTGGACAGTGAACCTTAGCAGCAAGAGGTTTGCTTGCTGTTACATTGTTGTCACCCACATTCATTAATGGTGGTTGATAATGTAATTGTCTGTGTGTGTGTGTGGGGGGGGGGGGGTCTGTAAGGGTGAAGTAATCCATTGTACAAACCTTAATCCAAAGTTAGCTTTATTGTTGCCATTTTTTGTCTCATTGATGACTTCACTTGTTTAACTGCTCATCACACCTGATTCAATGGTTGAATTACCTCTTTCTGTTTTGCAGAAGCCCATTAATTCCCCGTTGATGTGGTGGTGCAGGTGAAACATCTAAAACATGCAACACAGTGACCCCCAACGACCAGGATTGGACACCCTGATGTAAACAGTAATAACTGTGATGAGGGATGTCCACTCATACAGTCGCTGATGGTTTCTGACTCTGGTCTTCTCTCCAAACTTGTTCGTTTGCTTCCATCACCGACACATCTGTCACTTGTTTTACCTCACTAGCCACACTCAGTTTGTCAGCATCTTCAGTTACCTGTGTTCCTCAGGGATCCGTCCTGGGGCCCCTCATTTAATTGATCATTTGTCTTTGCTCTTTGGGTTCCATTTTCAGGAAACACATTATTCAACTTCACTGTTATGCTGACGACACTCAGATTTACTCATCTGTTAAATCCACTTCTGTACTTTTTGCCTATTTTTTGCCTGATTGTTTAGGAGCACTTAAGAACTGGTTTGCCCATGGGAGTGGTGGCACAGAGGTTAAGAAGGTGAGCTTGTGATCGGAAGATTGCTGGTTTAAGACCCGGTACTGACAACATCAAAAATGTGGAAAAGTGAAGCGGTCACACCTGTCTCCACCCTCATCTGCCCCATGGGCCCTTGAGCAAGGCCCTTAGCCCACACCATCTGCTCCCCCGGGAACCCTCTCTGCTCCACACAGAGGGCTGTGGTAGCTCGGTGGTCTGTGGTTGTGTCAGGAAGAGCATCCGGAGTAAAAACAATTGCCAAGTCTTCGTACGACTAGTTCGCTGTGACGACCCCCAACGAAGAGAGAAGCCGAAAAAAGAAGGAAAAAAAAAACTGGTTTCCCTAAAATCTCCACAAACATTATTCTTGTTGGCTCCGCCCTTTCTAAATCTAAAAATCAATCTGTCCCTCCACTTATGAGCTATCCTTGACAGCACACTTTGTTTAGAAATATAATAATGCCGCTCATTCATCTTGTTTCCATACACACACTGTCTGTATCAATCGCTCCAAGCTGGGAGCAGTCATTCTCATCCACGTTCTTGTTATTTCTCATATTGATTACTGTATTTCTCTTCTTTCTGGTCTACCGCACAAATTTATTCACAAACATCAACCAGTCCATTACACTGCTGCACGTATTATCACCAGAACCCAATCTACTGGACACATCTCTCCAACCCTCAAAGGCTTTCTCTTGCTTTTCCGTCCAGAATCACATGAGTTGAAGATCCTTCCCCTCATCACTTTCAAAGCTCCCCATCTTGCTCCTTCAAGCCTCTCAGAAATGCTCCATCCTTACACCTCGTCATCTCTCTTTTCCCAGCTCTTTGTTTAATCTGACAATTTATTCGACGGGCTTTGGCACCTTCATCATCTCTAACAAATGATCATGTTATTTAAAAGAGCTAAAGTTTGTTTAAATAAATTAAAAAAAGAGATCCATGCCAGTTTATTTTTTCTAGCTACAGATTCAGGCTAAACAGTTTACATGGCTCTATCTTAGGAAACACAATTAGCAAACCAGCAACTGTCATGCTCACAAACGAACAAGCCAAGTTGGATATATTAATGGCTCACAAAATCTATGGGTGTAAGAATGACAAAGTGTTAATCAGTGCACCGTTGAGGTGTTAATAGGCCCTTTTTAAAGATTTGGACGGTGCTGTATCCGGGCAAATCACCTACCCGTGGGAGCTTTAAAGAGAAAATACAGCGGAGGCGGCATTCTGCGGGACACGTAAAACAAAAGTAGCTCCCAAAAACACTTAAACGTACCCATAAAGTAGAAAAATAAGACTTTTAATGGGGCAATACAGCCACTTGTGCTGGTCACACAAAAGCTTCACTAGAGTTAAGACACTTCAACTATGTCACATTACTGCTATTGTAGTGGAAAACTACATCACATGCATAAATAATCCCAAAATGTATGGGTCCAGCTTCCCAAACAATAAAGTCGGGGTCTTAACTCTGATGTAGCTCTGGGTCCAGTAAGCTGCAGGAAGAACACTGGTTCTAGAACAACCAAATGAATTTTAATGCTGTGGTCTAGTATCATCCTCAGGGAGGAAAGCTCTTGGAACTGGGTCTGACTCTGACCTGAATGTCTCTTTCTCTCCCTTCATCGTCCATAATTCATGTTCAGAGTGATTATTTTTAGCAAGAAGCTCAGTGAGCGGACTGTATACAGACAAAACGAGCGTGGCCTAAGCCACATGGCAGGTGTATGAAAACACAACTAACCAATGTGGGAGTGGTGAGAAGCTTTTCCAGTTGTTTCCCTCTGTGTGTGTGTATGTGTGTGAAGCAGCAGATGCCTGTCTGTTCTGGTTGAGAGCACATGACACAGATAGCGAAGGGAGATGTGGAAGAGTTCTACATCCATCTTCTGTGTGCAGAATCTGCCCTTGCAGTTCAGCAGAAGCGTCAGCTGTCACACACATTGCCGGAGGTGACAATTAATTTGCACATCACACTTCATCACACGATCTCGCCATGACGTCAGTGCTTTTGCAAAAAAAAATTGACAACGGGGGTAATTTTGAAACGCATGCATAACACAAATCTGTGGTGGCTAAGAGGTGCAAAACCCAACACTGTTGGATGACACACGACAACAAGAGTGACAACTAGACAACTTTGCAAAACTCAAAGAGTGCAACATTTGAAAAGATGCAGGATCAAAATCACGAAAATAAACCTGCAAACCTCATTTGGTCGTTTAATTTTTGAAAATGTTGAACTTTTTGAAGAAAAACATCTGTTTAATGTAGTTTGGGTATCAATGTATCACTTTTACATGTCTTCTTATAGTAGATTGTATCTTTTTTTCTTTTCTTTTTTTTGTAGAAACTGATGAGTACAAATAGCATAAGACGTGCATGGGCTATTTTTTTCCTGTCATTCTTAACAAAAACCCAGAATAGCACAGACTGATTGCAGAGCTGGGTCAGAATCAATGCATGCTCTGATTTCCTGCACACTGTGACAATCACCGCCTTAACCCTTGACTCGATGTGTGCACGGCAGATGTGTGACCATTCACCTCCACAAATGCAACAGTGACTGTGACAGAGATTTGGCACCAAGGATTCAGTCACATTCAAGTCTCCTGTTGCAATCGTTTTGGTCACATATTGATCATCAGCCAGAGAGAGGGCAACAATCAGACCAGGGCAATTTATTCACGTGTACGGATTGGACCCATAACATTTCATTTGGCTATGCAAAGTGAACTTGTCTGCCAGCTGCAAACTTTAAGTGGTATTTGAGTTGACACATGGAGAAGGTGTTCGGGGTTGTAGAAAGCAAACAGAAATAGAAACGAGATGGGATGGAGGATCCTGCCTCTTCAGGAAATTATCATCTCATTGAAGCAGGAGAATAAAATAGGTCATATATGGAGATTTTCATTTTGTTGGTTTGTTTTTAAAAATGTAGTTTTCTGTTTCTTAGTACAAAAAAACGATAATATGATAACAGTCATTATTTGTGCATTTACTCAGGTTGCCTGCATGTTTGCTGTGAATCATTTATAGGAAAATCCAGAGTTATTGCTCTCAAAAGCTGCTCCAGTTTCCTGCGGAGAGAATCAACTCACCTGAGAGTCCTGCAGGAGAGATCCGAGTGGAGCAGAGGAACTTCACAATCACAGATACCTCACCGCCTCCGGACCCATCTCACTCTTGTGGTCCTTTATGTCCCCCCACCTCCCCATCCATCCCACCGTCCACCTCTCTCTACAACCCTCCCTTGCACTGCGGAGCTCTCTGCCCTGTTTGTGTCGCCCGCAGCTTGAGCACAGTGAGGGGGAGGATGCGCTCCAACAGCCTGGCTTTTACTCTGACTCACAGATGTGCAGGATGTGCGCTCTTAAACTGGAGTTTGGTGATCCACTGGCTCCACTGGGGGAGAGAGCGCACAGTTATCCAGGGACCAGCCGCCGCGGAGAGTGGCGTTTTTTCACCACCTAGTGGTCATTTTGTGAACTGCAGTTTGGAGTGTTTTTTTTTTTTTATCCAAATTTTGACAATATACAAACATATAATACAGAACATAGTCTATTACAAGAAAAAATGCAACAATTAAACAAAGATATATGTAACAATACAATAAACAATATCATACATAGGGGTCTGATTATGAGACATAGAATTTTGTAAAAATAGTTATTGTTTTTCTAAGCTTCTGATCATTTAAAGCTTTTCGATAGATGCAATGCATGTTTTTAAATCAGATTCTTCAAAATTATTCCACATGGGGCTTTTTTCACTCCATTTCATCTTGCGGACATAATATTTTGCTACAATTACAATAAGATTAACTGAATATATCTCTTCTGAAGAGAAGGATGAATTGTTGAAAATGAGCAAGATTTGTAATTTAGACAAAATAATATTTTTTCTAACTTTTGTTGTCGGGAAACATTGTACAGCTGACCAAAATAATACAACATGAGGACATTCTACAATTTTTTGGAGTGGTGGTGGTGGTGGGGGGACTAATGTTCTGCTTCTCAGATTTGATTGGCTGCGATGCGCTTCAGTGGTTTTATAATAAGTGGAGACCGCACACCTGAGACCAGGCAGCTAAAGCCCAGCAGGTTCCACATATTAACTCATAATGTTCATGTGCGAGGTGAGCTTTGCTGCTAAAATAAGCAGGAATTAATAAAAAAATACAGAAATGGCATTTTCTGCATGTTGAGAGCTGACTTTGCACAAAGAGGCTGAAACTGACAGAAGCAGAACAAAGCCAAAACAGGCTTAATGCCAGCTAGAAATATAGAATGCTAATTAAAAGTTGCAAAACACAAGCGAAAAGCAGCAGTATGTTAGCTAAACTTTAAAGTAGTTAAACAGTAACTAAAATCTAAAAAGTAGCAAAAGATCAGAAAACAAAACTTCTGCAAATAAGTTATGTTTAATTCTGCAGGACTGTTATAAACAAGGGCACAGAAGAGGTACACCTTTGTCACCCATGGAAAATTAGACCTCATTATAACCATGTGTACTTTTCTGCGGGCCCTGAAGGTATACTTATATTCTCACGTGTTAAAATGTGCATGCTGTGTTAGCTCGGTGGACACTGCCATGGTCTTACAGTCATGAGGTTGCGGGTGCAAGCCTAAGTTGCACCAGGAAGGGCATCTGCAATTGCTAAATCTTCCAAGCTATTGTTTGCTTGCTGTGGCAACTCATGAAAAAGGAAGCAGCTGAAATAAATTTATTTACCTGGAACATTCCTGTTGAACCCAATGCTTACTCCAGACTTTTTTTTTTTGTACCAGTAAACATGGGGTAGGCTACAGTGCTCGCACAAGAATTACAAAAGTGGCTAAATTGGCTATAGTAAAAGTAGCAAAACGCTAGCTAAAAGCAGTAAAATGTTAGCTAACCTTTAGTTGAACAACTAAAATCTAAAAAGTCGCAAAAGAGTAGTTAAAAGTAGCAAAACACTGGCTAAAAATTGGCTAAAAAACTAAAGCAGCAAAACACTAGCTAAAATCCCTAAAAGGGTAGTTGGGAGGAAAAAAAAGCAGCAGCAAAATTATACCTACACACTGCAAAAGATTAGTTAAGATCTAAAAATATTAAAAGTGTGGCAAAAATCCAAATGTTGCAAAATGTTTTTTAAAAGTAGCAGAACAGTAGCTAAATGTAGCAAAATGCTAACAACAAACTGATGGGATTTCTCAATTTCTGAAGATGTAGGTTGTAGGGTAAAGTAATATTAACAAGTTTTGGGTCATTTATTTTTAAAAAATCTATACTGTATATTTTATTTTGCTTTTAAAGACAAAAGCATGAAATAAAAACATTCCCTCCTCTTGATAACTTACACTGCGTCACCTTTTGACTATATGAGTACCAGCCACACTGAAAGGAAGAAGCAGTAAAGATAATGGATGGATAGTTGTTAAAATAAAATTCCTAAACCAATAAAGTCAGAAGATGCACAAATGCTTCAAAATACCACCCAAAATCTTCCAAAAACCCTGGTTCTGTGTTCTTGATATCCATTTGTTGTGCCATGTTGCCTTCGGACAACAAACCCATTTTGTCACGTGTCCACTATGCATTCCTTTTTACGATGCATTAAGTCTTTTTTTTTATATGTGACCTGATGACAGAGCTTTAATTTTCACAACTTTCATATTCAAACCTTTTTGTAGATTTTTTCGAAAGAAGCAACTTCACCAGATTAAGCCGCAAAACAAGTCTGAAAACGTCCTTTTTGGCCCTTTTCCATCTGAAAATAAAAATCTCAATGTTCATCGACTAAACTGTAATTGTTGTAGTTCAATGTAACTTTTTTGCTAATCAAATAATGGAAGCCTATTAAAATGCAACGACTGTCCTGAGGCAACAATGTCCCAACTGCATACGTTGCCTTGAGGCAACCGTGAACCAATTACAGCAAAATAAAATATTTATATTGTGTGTTTAGGTGTAGTATATACATTTTAAAGGTGTACTGGTTATCATAATTTTGTTTTGATCTTTAGATAAAATGGTTGCAGTAACGTTCAGGCTATACAATCTGCAGGAACTACTGTTAACTTTGCCTGTTTTAATTGTTTATACACATTTCCTTCATTTACAGCCTGAGAATTCAGCCTCCTTCAAGAAAAAAAAAGTGTTTAAATGGAGAATTGATTGAGAAGTGGAACAGAAACTCTACTTCACCTGAATCATCATGTGCCAGGACAACATCATGAGGTGTTTGTGGAAAACTATCTGCGCTTCACTCCTGAAAGACAAGAAACCAAAAACTGGTTTATGGAGTTACTTAAACATTGAGCTGCACCACAAATGATGACAATGCGTGTCAGGAAAGAAACAAAACAATGAGAAGAAACACACTGAAGTGAAGCGGTGATGATCAAACACTGCAATTTTGACCTTATAGCTTCTTATTTTGTTGTGATCTTGGTTTATGTAAAGTTGAATTATACAGAATCTTCGGCACGTTGCTCCACCATAAGAACCACTTAAAAAAAGTTTATGATTATTTTACATTCAAACATAACCTACTGCATTATTGTAGACTGCCCCAGTTTGAAGTGGTGGTGCTGAACAAACTGCTTCCATTTTATGCACATTTTAAATCATATTTGTACATTTTTAAGAGTTCTTGCACTGTTTTAAATCAACCATTGCACAATTTTAATCGTTTTGCACTTGTCAACCAACATGTTGCACTTATTTATATATTTTTTCCAACTTTGATTATTGTTGTCTGATGCTGCAGGGGGGGAAAAATTCCTTGGATTGAATTATTACAATCTATCTGCCTTCCCATTTATCTATATATCAATCTATTAAATATATTATACATGCTTATGACAAATATTTTTACATTTTCCCCCCTAAAAAATCAATCAATCAATCAATCAATCAATTTATTCACTCGATTAAAAAAATCATCAGTTTACAAACAGTATCTGACAACACATATTTACACGAGTGAAGAGGAGCAGGAAGAAGAAAATCTTGTATAGACCTGCCCCCTTTCTCAATAATTACAAAAATGTCATGGCCGTATACATTAAATGAACAAAACAGTTGCAAACAATAGATCAACAATAACATACAGTATATAACAATATACCACTCTTCCCATTAACAACTCAAAGGTGTATAAGAGTTAATCGTTCTTTTTTTGTAAAGTGTTTTGAATTGGTTTATTGTAGAGCAATTTTTAAACTCCTCATCCAAACTGTTCCATAGTTTTGCACCAAAATGCACATTTGTTTTAAAGTAGTACGCATAGTTTTACTTTTGAAATCATACTTCCAGTTCTATCACAAGAGCTTAAGAAAAATAACTTTTGTAAATTAAATGGCAGTAATCTCTTTCTAGCTTTAAACACAATAACATTTTTTAAATTAACCAGATCCTTTAGTTTCAAGATATTTGATTGAATAAACAAATTATTTGTGTGTTCTCTGGTGTCCACTTTATATAAAATTCTCATAACTTTCTTTTGTATGACAGATAATGGTTTAGTGTTAGGTTTATATGTGTTGCCCCATACCTCTATACGGTATGTCAGATATGGAACAACAAATGAATAATATAATGTCTGTAGTGTTGACAGCTCTAAAACATGTTTTACTTTATTTAGAAGTCCAATATTGTGATTATTGTACCCACCACTGCACCCTGTATTCACTGGTTAACTGGACATCATTAACCTCATGCAGACTTTGGTACACTTTCATCTTTAAATCACTTCTTAGGAGCCAAGATGGTGTAGTGGTTAGGGCGTTTGACTTGGGACCCGAAGGACGCGGGTTCGCGTCCCGGCCACTACACACCTTGGGGTGTCTATGAGTGCACACCTATTTCTCCAGCTCCCCGAGCGCCTTCTATGGCTGCTCACTGCACCACCTGGTAGGTGGTTGGGTTAAATGCAGAGACGAATTTCGTCTGTGTATGGGAAACATACGCAGATGACAAGATTAGACAATTATTATTATTATTATTATTAGTCTGCTGCCCATACATCTCCTCCTACATGTCTTTGCGTGAGTGCAGCTACAGCGTGCGCTCTCAGGACATGATTACCTGCAGTGTTCCGTCAGTGAGGACTGAACTTGGAAAAAGGGCCTTCTCCTATTCTGCTCCTGCTCCTGGAATATCTTACAAAAAGATCTGAAGCTCTCGGCCTTGACCTCTCTAAATGGTTTTAAGAATCTGTTGGAATCCTGGCAAAAACCAATGCAGATATGTTCCTGTTTTTGATTTTATACATCTACCTTATAATGTTTTGCTAGTTTTTGATACTTTGTTTAAAAAAAATCTGTATTTCTCTCTTATGTTTTTCTATTGTTTATTGTTTAAGGAAATTCTACCATTGCTGTTCATCATTCTTTAGTTTGTAGCAGGTCGCTCTTGTAAATGAGTCCACGAGGCTCAATGAGATTTACCTGACTAAATAAACGTTGAATGAAAAAATAAAGGTTGAATGAATGAAAAAATACTTTTGCATAGTTTTAATTAAAAATGTAGATCAATGTAATTTATTTAAAATAGATCAGATGTTATTAGGATGTTTTCAGGCAGTTTTAGTTCAGAAAAGGGGTGAAATACAGTACTGTATAAACAAAAAACAAAACGTGTGTTGGTGTTTTTGCCGGGGGGTCGGCCCCGGTGTGTTGTGCGCAGGCGCACGCGCCTTCCGTTAGCTCACTGCGGCTGCTGCTGCTACATCCGGGCGACCCGTTAGGTTTACAGCCCTGCAAAGATGGCGACGTCAGGGAGGAGTGCATCATTATCCTCCACCTTAGCTGGACCTAAGAGCTCAGCGGACAGCTCCAACCCGGAGGAGGATGACGGACAGGATCTATGGTGGGGACCGAGGTTTTAAAGCGGGTTTGTGGTGTTCAGGGTGCGGGTTGAGGATGGGTTGACAGCTAGCATGCTAATGAGGCTAGCTAGCATCAGCACCAGACTGAATGGAGACAGCGGCACGAGCCTCCTCGCTTTAGCTCCGCTTGTCAGTCATTGTTTGTGAACGAGTGAAACGAGCCGTGTTCGGCTGTGCTGTGACGGGGCTCTGCTCTGTGTGCAGGTCCACCATCTTGAGCGAAGTGTCAACCCATTCAAGATCAAAGCTGCCGTGTGGGAAAAACGTCCTGGTCATGGGTGGGTATCAGTCTGCAGCGAGTAACAGGATCATCATGTCAGCCTGATCATGGGCTTATGCCTGCTCGGCAGGGTTAGCTAGCTTGCTCTGTCGGTGTGTTTGTGGAGCTTCTGGCTGCTGAGGAGAGGCAGAGACTGGTTTATTTTGATGGTATGTACAGACAGACACTGGTTCATCATCTTATGAGACCCAGTCGCCCTCAAAGCCTGCAAGTCATTCTAGCATCCAGTGATGCTAGCAGCAGCTAACAGGAGGAGAGGACCAGGGAGAAAATGCATATGTTTTTGGCAGGCCAGTTTATCATTTAATAGCCTAACGGAGTCTTATAATGTAATGCAGACACTCATAATTTGCATTTTTAAGCCCAAACAAATGTTTTCACTTTATAGAAAGGCTTTCTTTTTATCCACAATCAACAAAATAAAATCACAAATATTTCTAGAATAAATAGTGTGAATTTTCAATCATGTATACTAGGGGGATGCTGGTGCAGATTCTCAGTCATCCAGGACATGATAAAATCAGAACAAGCGTTCAATACAAAAACAACTGGACTTTATTTGTAACAGAAAACGTTTCGCCCTTCATCCAAAAGGCTTTCTCAATTCAAAGAGCAGGCTGTGTGAGAGTGAGGTTATAAACAGGCTGAGATGACACACACATACCTGAGATAACAACACACATCCTATGTAAACTGACAAATCACACATCACACCTTAACAGTAGGGGTTTCTTAAAGGTCCACTGACGTTATCTTTGAACTTTGCATAAAATGATACAAGATACAGTATATATATATATCTTGTATCATTCAACCATGTTCGTTTTTGCGAACAGAATGATAAATTAATGAAAATTCCTTTCAAACTGAGTTTAAAATTAAAAACCGTGTTTCTTCATGGAAAATCCGACTACACGCGAATGCAACATCTGTGACGTAGGAAGGAGGACCTTCAGTCTGCGTGCTAGGATAACTCATAACGTATTATCTGCCAGATCGCCTTTTTTTTTTGGTATAACTTGAAAAATGCCGGTACGTTGTCGCATTTAGGTGTTCTAATATCATCAGTGAACAAGTGAGCCTTTTCACTTTCCCAAAAGATGTAAACCTTCGTCAAGAATGGAATAAATAAAGCTGCCCCCCTTCCCGACTCCCTCGCTTCCTTAAAAGGTAAGAGTAAAAAAATACGGGTGCGGACCTAAATTAGAACCTGCTGTTTCTGCTCATCTAACTTTCTGCTTCCCAAACTGAAGACAAATCGCTCAAATCTTAACTTAGATTGCTAATTTTGTCGTTTTATTTCTTGTTCGCCATGAATATTTAAAAGGGGTGTTCTAAAGATGTTCTCCTTGCAACGTCAGATGTTGCATTCGCGTGTAGTTGGATTTTCCATAAAGAAACACGGTCTTTAATTTTAAACTCAGTTTGAAAGGAATTTTCATTAATTTATCGTTTTGTTTGCAAAAACAAACATAGTTGTGTAGGATATATGCACTGGTTAGTTTTACTGACTGTACAATATTCCAGATGAAAGGTTGAGTAGATTTTATCTGACACAAACTTATCATCAATATTAAACGAGTTCTCTCTTTTTTAGGATTTAAACATGAACTTGTGTGTGACCAGACGAGATGTAACTTGACAGGAAACGTTATTTATGTTGGTTCACCAGGAGATGAACCATTTAATAACAGAATCATTAAATTACATCACATTTACAATGGATTGGTCTGATCAATTTTCATATAACTTAACTATCGACAGATTCAAATTTAGAACAACAGAACAGTAAAAGTTAACGCTTGACAGACGTCATTCAGCTCTTAGGTGAACTCATGGTAGTTCCAAGCTCACCCGCACATTGAAAACTCAAACAGGATGTCAGACTCTTTGAAGCTGAGTTGACCCAGAAACGTATTGTTTTCTGATTGGTCGAACTGGCAGCAGGAGAGGCATGTGTTGACATCAGAGCGTGTCAGGAGGTTGAAAAGGAGATCAAGAGATTAGTTCATGTCAGAAGTCTAAAGAGTTAGTTTTAAGACGCCAGTATTTATGATAAAAACTGATTCATTTGACTTAACACTTTAAACAAAACACTGTTGACCTGTTGGTTTTGATTAAACAACATCATTACAGCATCATATTTGAGAGCTTATTAATGATAATAGCAAAAACAGATATTATTCATCTTGATTATTAAGTAGGACAAAAACAAAAGTCTCTTCTGAGGAGATTGATGTCCTAGATTCAAACTAAATGAGATAAAGTGTCACTGAATCTTCACTTGCAAGTTTCAGAGGAAAAAATATATAATAATAATAATAATAATGAATTCAATTTACAACGCACTTTTCATTAATGAAAATCTCAAAGTGCTACAAGGAGCAACAGAATTAAATGACAATAAAACAAATAATAAAACAATTAAAATCAATAACAATATCAGCTAAGATCAAAAGTAGAATCATGAGGAGGTAGAGTATGCTTGGTCGAAAAGAAAGGTCTTCAAGCCGCTCTTAAAGTCAACCACAGACTGTGGGGCTCTTAGACAGTCAGGAAGAGAGTTCCACAGGCGGGGGGCAGCCACACTGAAAGCCCGGTCTCCCATGGTCCTTAATTTGGTTCTCGGAATATCATTTCACATTCATAGTGAGAGAATGTCCAGTTTGAATTAAACAGAGTCTTTGATTTCATCCAACATTAAATGCACTGATGCTCAATCAAATAACACAAGGTTATTCATTTGATGACATTTGAATTAACAAAAATTAAAGGAAGTCTCTGGGTGACTTGATTTTTAATTTTTTGATTAGAGACCAGGGTGTATCCACTACAGTTGAATGATACAAGATATATATCTTGTATCATTTTATGCAAAGTTCAAAGATGATGTCAGTGGACCTTTAAGGTCTTTAAGGTCTTTGTTAGTCTAATTCACAAAAGCGGCTCCTCTGTTCTCATCAGGTGTGCACCGTCTGGGAATCAGACCTAAGGTTGCATTATAAGTTTTTGAAAGTTGGAATCTGAGGCCCCCACCTCTGTTAAGAGAAGGCCTTTCTTTTTTAACATAAACAGCTTCTTTCACACCCCTCTCAAACCATGTGTTATCTGTCCAAAATTTGCACATTCTGGTCCTCAAAAGAGTGTCCATTGTCCGTGAGGTGGAGATGAACAGCTGAGTTTTGTCCAGAGGAGGTGGCTCTCCTGTGTTGGGACATTCATCTGTGAAGAGGCTGTTTAGTTTCCCCAATGTAGAGGTCTGGACAGACCTCGCTGCACTGGACCGCATAAACTACACTACTCTGTTTGTGTGTAGGTGTTTTGTCCTTAGGGTGCACCAGTCTCTGTCTGAGACTCCTGCTGGGTTTGAAATGTGCTGTACTGGGATGTTGTGTTCGTTGAATTGAGAAAGCCTTTTGGATGAAGGGCGAAACGTTTTCTGTTACAAATAAAGTCCAGTTGTTTTTGTATTGAACACTTGTTCTGATTTTATACTAGGGGTGCACCGATAAATCAGCCCTGATTTCCTTAATATTGGGAAAGCAGACGATACTTGCATGAGAAACCGATTTTTTTAGTTTTTAGTTTTAACAACAATTGTCTAAACTTCATTTATATTTCAGAGCACTACCTCATGGCCAGTTAAAACAACTTTGTTTTTCTAGGATATTGTTCAAGCGTATGTTTTTCAATAAAATAATATTGGAAAATTGAAGGTGCACAATATATCAGGTGTTAACCTGAGAGTGTCGCTTATAAAACAACATTGTATCGGACAAAATTAGAATGGGCAGGTCAGACTTTTTAGAAATAGGTCATCGGCCAGAAAACTTGCAATCGGTTGCACCCCTAGTGTATACTGGACTTTTGACTGTAGATCCATTGTCAAACTCAAGACCCGTGGGACAAATCCGGCTCGCCATAACCATTTCTGTGGCTCTCTACACCCTAGAGGGCCACAGAAACAGAACTTCAAGATAACAATTGTGTACTTCAGTATTACTTTATCAGTCAAATCAAATTAGTTTTTATGATTGTTTATAATGCCAATTTACTCAAACATAAAATATTTCATTTTTAGAAGTACGGTAGGGTAGTCATCAAATGCAAAGAAAGTTATATTTTACCAGTTTGTTAATAGGTAGTTTTATCAATGCATTCTGCCATGCCCGACCTTTTGAGGACATTCATGAGCATGTGGCCCAAAATGGAAATGAGTTTGATTGACACCCATGCTCTAGATATATCTGACTTATTTTAACATGGAGAAATTCACATTTCAGAATCATTGATCACTATAAAAATGTCATTCATTTTATGAAATACATGAACTTGTGAAAAAATAGACCAAATAATAAATATTGTTTCTACATGGAAACTATTGTGCAAAAACAATGCATTTATATATTATTTTAACATTATACATTTAAACAGAATTAACATTTTAACTAGTGAAAGTGTCATTAAGTGCAGTATGTTTATTATGAGTAGTTGACAGTACAATTACAAATATTAGTAAATAAAATATTGACTAGCAACCCTGTAATTACAGTTGTCTAAATAGTTATTTTAGGTGTATGTTAGAGTCTTGATGGTTTTTCATTTTAACATTAAACAGGAGTGGTTCAAATTGACTGTAATTAATACATTATAGAAGACAACATGTGATTTCCTCCCAGTAAAAACTCTCAGGTATCTACACCTTCCATTAATAAATGAAAAATAAATGTTGATGCATGAATCTGAAAAACCCACTGGATGGGAAAGTGACATCACTGATCCTAAAGGAAAAATGTCTTTTTGACGTTTCTAAAATGTTGATTATGGAATAAAGCATGCTGTTAAAATAAATAAGGTGGTTAGACTTAAAAACTTGAGTTCAAAAGCTGCCTTAAAACCACAAGTTAACGCAACTTCAAATAATGTTTTACTCCAACTTAGGATGGCAAGCTAGAAAAGTAGCCCAATTTATGATAAGTCATTGTTTAAATATGATACCATAAGTTGAAATGACTAACTATAGAACATTATACATTCTCCAAAAATTGAGTACTCTTGTCAAGTAAAATTACAATCATATTCTATTTGAACTCAAATAATAAAGTTATACCCTTGTCTAATTAACGTTTACTTGTTGTATGAACTTCATACTCTGAGTTTAAACAACTTGCAAATTTACATTATCCATTCACAAAAACTTGTTTTCATTTGTTAAAGTAACAAACATTTATATATACTTTCAACTCTCATTTTAAAGTTAAACTGACATACCAATTCCCTTTTTGAGTTAATTTAACTCAAGATTTTAAGGCAGCTTTTGAACTTAAAATAGCAATTTAAGTAAACAAACATTTCCAAATTTCACTTTCTCCACTAAGAATGCCAAGTTCACAAGTTTTCTAAAAGAATTACACCAAATACACTTCCAATTCAAATATCAACCATTTATTTTGATCTTTTTCTTTCAAATGCAGATGAGACAAGCCGTAAAAGAAAACATTTGTCCAAGACAAGCTGAAGTTTTGACATTTACAGGACCGAAACTGACAAAAAAATATTTTTTTTGACAAATAAACACACATACAGGTAGTCCTCGACTTACGAAGATCCGTTCCTGTGCGGCGCGGAACATGCATTCCTATGCGACGCAGTAAACCCGTTTTTCAACGCGAGACAAAACAAGCGTATACATACTGTACCATAAATATGTACATTACTTTATTTCCAAGGGTTAGCTAACACAGTACCCTAAACAATTATCAAAAAACACAAAATACTGCACAGTACGTTTAATAATGAAATAAAATAGTAAAAAAAATAGTAGTGTACTGTACTATTAAAAAAAAGAGAAGAAAATGTCCTTACTTTTATGGAAGGGGCGTTGTAGGGGGAGGGAGAAAGGCTTAGTGGGCGGGAGCTGCAGAAGGTAATGGTGCAGGTGAGTGAGGAGGGGCAGGTGAGTCCAGAAAGGCAGCTGAGGGGGAGGGGCAGGTGATGCAGAAGGTGTTGGTGATACAGGTGCAAGTGAGTGAGGAGGGGCATGTGAGTCCAGAAAGGCAGCTGAGGTGGAGGGGCAGGTGATGCAGAAGGTGCTGGTGATACTGGTGCAGGTGAGTGAGGGGGGCAGGTGAGTCCAGAAAGGCAGCTGAGGTGGAGGGGCAGGTGATGCAGAAGGTGTTGGTGATGCTGGTGCAGGTGAGTGAGGAGGGGCAGCTGAGGTGGAGGGGCAGGTGATGCAGAAGGTGCTGGTGATGCTGGTGAGTGAGGGGGGGCAGGTGAGTCCAGAAAGGCAGCTGAGGTAAAGGGGCAGATGATGCAGACGGTACTGGTGATGCTGGTGCAGGTGAGTGAGGAGGGGCAGGTGAGTCCAGAAAGGCAGCTGAGGTGGAGGGGCAGGTGATGCAGAAGGTGCTGGTGAGTGAAGAGGGACAGGTGTGTCAGGAGAGGCAGCTGAGTTATATAAAATAAATTTAAAAAAGAGAAAAAATGTCATTACCTTTATGGAGGGACAGGTGATCCAGAAGGTGCTGGTGATGCTGGTGAGTGAAGAGGGACAGGTGAGTCAGGAGAGGCAGCCGAGTTATAAAACAAAAAGAAAAAAAAAAATGTATTTACCTTTATGGAGGGACAGGTGATACAGAAGGTGCTGGTGATGCTGGTACTGTGTGAGTGAAGAGGGACAGGTGAGTCAGGAGAGGCAGCGGAGTTATATAAAATAAAATTAAATTAAAAAAAAAAAGAGAAAAAATGTCATTACCTTTATGGAGGGACAGGTGATCCAGAGGTGCTGGTGATGCTGGTGAGTGAAGAGGGACAGGTGAGTCAGGAGAGGCAGCGGAGTTATATCCACCTTATTCCTACGCCCCATGATGCCTTGCGCGAATTATGTGAACGACTTCCGCTGAAAGTCAGAACCGGCACTTTTGTTACACGCTAGCAACGCGCTAACCGGTTTTCGTCAGAGGTTTTAGGTCATAAAATATGTGGGAACATAAACTATCACAACTCAAATGTAGAGATATTGTTTTACCGCTACCTACAGCTGTTGAGGGGTGGGAGGACGACTTGAAGAAGTGGCCGAAAATAACGTACACTAGCATGTTTAGCTACTAGCATACTTAGCTACTTTGACAGTTGCTTCAGATGGCGAAGCGATGAGCAATCTGAAAAGCTCTGAAGCTTACTAGTATCTTCACAGTAACAAGGTTGGTCCTGTTATGTTAAGAGAGGTGGGACACTTTATTTAAACAAACATAAAGCCCAGTCTAAGCATTAAAAATCCACATCTCCAGGTCCAGCTAACAATGATGTTGCTTTGGACTTTTGAGCTGCAAGATGTTTATCTGGACACCAACTGAGCACCTGGAGCTTGACATTTCTTTTGACAAATACTTTACTGATTCACAAATGAAGCACCTTGAGAACTTTTAATAAAATACAGTAAATGAAAACAAATAATGAAATAGACAGGAAACGATCTTTAAAAACTTGATAATGACAAAAGTGACATTTAGATAGAAACAGTAGTTTAATCCAAAATTAACTGATATAGTGCACACAAAAACCTAACCTTGTAAGAAGGTTAACAGTCAACTATTGTACATAACAAATGAATCATTTTAGCAAATACTTTTCTAATGTAATATAGTTAACATTGCATCCTTTAAAAAACATGTTGAGTTGTGTTACGTTTACAGCAAGTACACCAGTACTGTACATGTTTGAGAAAAATGTTTACATTTAATGTCTTCTCACTTCTCACTTGAAATAAGCTGGCATCCTTTGCGTGTGAATGCTGGAACGATTACATTGACACCATAGCTCTTGCAGCAGGTCCCTCACTGTGAAACCACGATCACCCATCACCTCATCTCCAGCACGCAGATAGTCCAGAAACCCAGAGTTCTGTGTTATATACCTGTCACTGCATTTACCACCATAAGCATCTGAAATAAACATGATTATTCCAGAGGGAGAAACAGCCAATAAATATTTCACAGTGTTATTTGCATGTATGATTCACTTCTGGAGTCCAAGTTTTTAGCTTTCTGCAAAACATGTTGCTTTAATTGTTTCACGGGGCAACCATAGAATAAGGTTGTTGGTTTGTTCTGACATTATGTCAATCCACATTCCAACAGTCATGCTGCATGTGACTGGTGGTGTTGAGCAGCTCCACACTCTCATCAAGCCCATCTGAAAGTAAGAGTACAGTATACAAACTTTAGGGTTCATTTATGAACACACACACACACACCTATATTATATATATATATAAACACACACCTATATTATATATATATATATAGATATATAGATAGATATGTATAAATAAACGCACACACAGCATACATATAGGTGCGTGTGTTTATTTGCCAGTTATGAACGAAAATATTAGTATAATTTAATTACTGACTACATAAAATCATAACACTAAAAGCTGTCTCTTAAATCATACCTGGTGTTCTCGATCATCTGGAGGATACAGAGTCTTTTTTCAGGTGGTTTCTCGTAGCCCAGCCACAAAGAAGGATGCAGGTTTTTGTTTTCGGAGCATGTTCAACACACACTAGTTGCAGCCACTAATTCAGCTTCGTGTGATTATTCATACAGCCATGAACAGCGCAACAGGTACCCGAGCTCCTCAAGACATCTTCGTGACAATATTAGCTCGAAATAACAGAAAACAGAACTTCAACAGAACTTCTACGATGCGCGCAGATTAGCAAGCAAACAACGAGGAGCCAATGCAAAAATTCTACTTCCGGGGTCAAACGGAAGTACGGCACATTATCGCTTCTACAGTGACACCCCCAAGAATAAGGTGGATAAAATAAAATAAAATAAAAAAAGAGAAAAAATGTCATTACCTTTATGGAGGGACAGGTGATCCAGAAGGTGCTGGTGATGCTGGTGAGTGAAGAGGGACAGGTGAGTCAGGAGAGGCAGTTGAGTTATATAAAATTAAATTAATTTTAAAAAAGAGAAAAAATGTCATTACCTTTATGGAGGGACAGGTGATCCAGAAGGTGCTGGTGATGCTGGTGCTAGTGAGTGAAGAGGGACAGGTGAGTCAGGAGAGGCAGCTGCGTTATAAAACAAAAAGAAATTAAAAAAAAGAAAAGAAAATGTATTTACCTTTATGGAGGGACAGGTGATGCAGAAGGTGCTGGTGATGCTGGTACTGTGTGAGTGAAGAGGGACAGGTGAGTCAGGAGAGGCAGCTGAGTTATTTAAAAAAAGAAAGAAATAAAAAGAAAAGAAAATGTCTTTACCTTTATGGAGGAGCAGGTGATGCAGAAGGTGCTAGTGAGTGAAGATGGACAGGTGAGTCAGCTGAGTTATTTAAAAAATAGAAGAAAAAAAAAGAAAAAAAATGTCTTTACCTTTATGGAGGGGCAAGTAATGGTGATGCTGGTACAGGTGAGTGAGAAGGGGCAGGTGAGTCCAGAAAGGCAGCTGAGGTGGAGCTCCCTGATCTGCTATACTCTTGGGCACGCGCCCAGCCTGAGCAAAGACAAACGCTTGATAAATTACTGTCCAATTCAGAATACAGTTTAATGTGTAATATAATCTTAATTTAATCTTTAATCTAAATAAATGGCATTCTTTACAATAAATAAACTGTACTAACAATAATAAAAATCTTAATAAACACAATAACAGCCAGAACCAGATCAATAAGCAGCAACAGACTGTTTACAATCGAACTACCGATAATCAAGTTTTAAGTTTTTGTCCAAAAAGACCAACTTGTCCACATTTTCTGCCAAAAGTACAGATCTAGTTGCAGTGATTATCTCCAGTGGTGGAGAAAATCATCTCAATAACAACAGTAGCAGCAGTGTGGCTGTATTTGTCATTACTCACAACAAGCTCTTCTTGGACCTGCTCCCACCTGTCCCTGGAAAAGTTCAGAGTTCAGTCATCACAGACTTCTTCGCTGCAGGTGATCTGGCAAATTTCCCTGAAGAGGAAGAAGTCAGCTGCTATCTCTGTCCCAGACTGGAAATAAAACACAAAGAGGTAAAAAAAAAAATAAGTTACGGTAATAAGATTAAAATTTTAAATTAAAAAGATTAATTAGATATTCTTCTTTCGGCTTTTCCCTCTTCAGGGGTCACCACAGCGAGTCATCCTCCTCCACCTGTCCTCTGTCCTCACCCCAACTACCTTCATGTCCTCTCTAACTGCATCCATATATCTCCTCTTTGGCCTCCCTCTTTGTCTTTTTCCTGGCAGCTGCATTTCTAACATCCTTCTACCAATATACCCACTGTCCCTCCTCTGGACATGTCCAAACCATCTCAGTCTGGCCTCCCTAACTTTATCTCCCAGATGTTCAACATGTGCAGTACCTCTGATTATCTCTTTACTAATCTTATGCCATGTCACTCCTAAGGAGAACCTCCGCATCTTCATTTCTGCTACTTCCAGTTCTTTCTCCTGTCTTTTTGTCAGTGACACTGTCTCCAGACCATACAACATAGCTGGTCTCACCACTGTCTTGTAAACTTTTCCTTTGACCTTTGCTGACACCTTTTTGTCACAAATCACTCCTGAAACTTTTCTCCATCCACTCCATCCTGCCTGGACTCTATTTTTCACCTCTTTACCACATTTCCCATTTTCCTGGACAGTGCACCCCAAGTACTTGAAGTCCTGCACCTTTGTGACCTCTGCTCCTTGTAGCCTCCCTCTCATTCACACACATGGACTCTGTCTTACTACGGCTGACTTTCATTCCTCTTCTTTCAAGTGTATACCTCCACCTCCAAGTTCTCTTCCACCTGTTCCCTGTTCTCACCACAGATCACAATGTCATCTGCAAACATCATAGTCCATGGGGATTCCTGCCTGACCTCATCTGTTAGTCGGTCCATCACCAGAGCAAACAAGAAGGGGCTCAGAGCCGATCCTTGATGCACTCCCACCTCCACCTTGAAGCTATCTGTTACTCCTACAGCACATCTCACCACTGTCCTGCTGTCCTCACACATGTCCTGCTGTCCTCACACATGTCCTGCTGTCCTCACACATGTCCTGCTGTCCTCACACATGTCCTGCTGTCCTCACACATGTCCTGCTGTCCTCACACATGTCCTGCTGTCCTCACACATGTCCTGCTGTCCTCACACATGTCCTGCTGTCCTCACACATGTCCTGCTGTCCTCACACATGTCCTGCTGTCCTCACACATGTCCTGCTGTCCTCACACATGTCCTGCTGTCCTCACACATGTCCTGCTGTCCTCACACATGTCCTGCTGTCCTCACACATGTCCTGCTGTCCTCACACATGTCCTGCTGTCCTCACACATGTCCTGCTGTCCTCACACATGTCCTGCTGTCCTCACACATGTCCTGCTGTCCTCACACATGTCCTGCTGTCCTCACACATGTCCTGCTGTCCTCACACATGTCCTGCTGTCCTCACACATGTCCTGCTGTCCTCACACATGTCCTGCTGTCCTCACACATGTCCTGCTGTCCTCACACATGTCCTGCTGTCCTCACACATGTCCTGCTGTCCTCACACATGTCCTGCTGTCCTCACACATGTCCTGCTGTCCTCACACATGTCCTGCTGTCCTCACACATGTCCTGCTGTCCTCACACATGTCCTGCTGTCCTCACACATGTCCTGCTGTCCTCACACATGTCCTGCTGTCCTCACACATGTCCTGCTGTCCTCACACATGTCCTGCTGTCCTCACACATGTCCTGCTGTCCTCACACATGTCCTGCTGTCCTCACACATGTCCTGCTGTCCTCACACATGTCCTGCTGTCCTCACACATGTCCTGCTGTCCTCACACATGTCCTGCTGTCCTCACACATGTCCTGCTGTCCTCACACATGTCCTGCTGTCCTCATACATGTCCTGCTGTCCTCATACATGTCCTGCTGTCCTCATACATGTCCTGCTGTCTTCATACATGTCCTGCTGTCCTCATACATGTCCTGCTGTCCTCATACATGTCCTGCTGTCCTCATACATGTCCTGCTGTCCTCATACATGTCCTGCTGTCCTCATACATGTCCTGCTGTCCTCATACATGTCCTGCTGTCCTCATACATGTCCTGCTGTCCTCATACATGTCCTGCTGTCCTCATACATGTCCTGCTGTCCTCATACATGTCCTGCTGTCCTCATACATGTCCTGCTGTCCTCATACATGTCCTGCTGTCCTCATACATGTCCTGCTGTCCTCATACATGTCCTGCTGTCCTCATACATGTCCTGCTGTCCTCATACATGTCCTGCTGTCCTCATACATGTCCTGCTGTCCTCATACATGTCCTGCTGTCCTCATACATGTCCTGCTGTCCTCATACATGTCCTGCTGTCCTCATACATGTCCTGCTGTCCTCATACATGTCCTGCTGTCCTCATACATGTCCTGCTGTCCTCATACATGTCCTGCTGTCCTCATACATGTCCTGCTGTCTTCATACATGTCCTGCTGTCCTCATACATGTCCTGCTGTCCTCATACATGTCCTGCTGTCCTCATACATGTCCTGCTGTCTTCATACATGTCCTGCTGTCCTCATACATGTCCTGCTGTCCTCATACATGTCCTGCTGTCCTCATACATGTCCTGCTGTCCTCACACATGTCCTGCTGTCCTCATACATGTCCTGCTGACCTCAACATGTCCTACTGTCCTCACACTTGTCCTGCTGTCCTCACACATGTCCTGCTGTCCTCATACATGTCCTGCTGTCTTCACACATGTCCTGCTGTCCTCATACATGTCCTGCTGTCCTCACACATGTCCTACTGTCTTCATACATGTCCTGCTGTCCTCATACATGTCCTGCTGTCCTCATACATGTCCTGCTGTCTTCATACATGTCCTGCTGTCCTCATACATGTCCTGTCCTCATACATGTCCTGCTGTCCTCATACATGTCCTGCTGTCCTCATACATGTCCTGCTGTCCTCATACATGTCCTGCTGTCCTCATACATGTCCTGCTGCCCTCATACATGTCCTGCTGCCCTCATACATGTCCTGCTGCCCTCATACATGTCCTGCTGTCCTCATACATGTCCTGCTGTCCTCATACATGTCCTGTACCAGTCTAACATACTTTTCTGCCACTCCAGATTTCCTCATGCAATACCACACGTCCTCTCTTTGCACCCTGTCATATGCTTTTTCTAAATCCACAAACACACAAATCCACAAACAAAAAAGATAAATTAGATAATAATAATAAAAGAACAATACCTCTTTTTGATCGGTTGAGGTGGTTGAATCTCTCGGTCATCATCATCAGGGCAGAGCTTTAATCTGGTCCAGGACTTGTCGACAATATCAGTTTTAGCTTTTTCATAAAGTGATGAACTTTTTGGCTGAAGTGTTGACATGATGGGGATGTCGTAGCGAGGCTCAGGTACTTTAAAGCCTGCAGATCAACAACATACAGACATGTTTTTGTAGATCCAGAGCTTTAAAAACTCATACAGTTTGTACCCTGATGCATGCTCAATAATCCAGTTAGAAAAATCTAAAAAAGCTCAGACGAAACATTTCTATATATTTTTTGCTTTGTTTTATTTTTTTGAATGTCCAGAGGACCAGACTGAGCTTTTTTAGATCATACAGTTTGTGTTATTGATCTGGACCGATCTGATTTACCTGTTAAAGGTTGTTTAAATGCTGCTAGTTTTAGCGGTGTTTGCAAGCTGCTTTTCTTGCTTCTAGAAAATGTTCACGTTTGGATGACGTCGTTTCAAGTCCGTTAACACGTTAGACGTTAACAAGTTACGTGTTGTCTGCGGCAGACCTAATCTCCGTGAAAAAACGTCCACACACACAACTTTGAATTTGCCTTCGTCTTTTAACAAGGAAGCCATAACGTTAACAAACACGAGACCACAGCGAGAAGCTAGGGCTGCTAATGCTACACGTGCTACAAGATAATAGCGCCGTGCTGAAACTCGCCTAGGAATTTTATTTCCGTGGCGCATATTTTCCCGTTAATAACGTTTAATAAGTGAAAAAATAACCGAAACGGTACGCAGGCGGACACGACTAATTCCTGACAAGGGACACAAGTGGGGAAAAAAAACGGTACGCAGGGGGACACGACTAATTCCTGACTAGGGACATGACTAATCCCTGACGCACAGCCTTTTCCCGAAGCTGCAAACTCATCTGCAGTCGGCACGTCGAAGCAAAACTTTGACCAAGCGCCACATATGTGCTTCTGAGGGTGTACAATACAAAAATCATGGTAGCTGCTTGTATTTTCTCTTAAGAAAAGTTAAGCAACCGAAAGCATACTGCGTTCATCTGCTTTAATTAACTCCTGCCCTCGACAGTTGTTTTATGTCCTGTGTTTAAACATGTAACAGAGACACGAACTTTTATCTCTTAACAACATATTTTAACAACAAATGCAGCTTACCTTGTTTCTATTATTCCAACATATTCCCCGCGCGCCGAATTTGAACGACCTTGCGCCGGATCCAGGTCTTGGAAAAAATGGTATTCATCCGCGACTTTGCTTTCGACTCCTTAATCTGGTCAGGTGGTCCTCTTCTTCATTTAATATGCAATTCTAACTGGGATGGAGAACTTTATAAAGTCTGACTAAATATTACATCATATTTAGTCCCAATTCAGATAAAGAGCGAATTTCCGGCACTATTTTTTATCTCGCATTAATATTGCTAGTGGTGATCAGTTTTTATAAGATCCGGTTACTATTTTAAAACTCAGATTTTCAAATTAAGTTCGCACATTTAAATTTATGTTTCACAGACGTGACTCACAACCTTGAGTTGAAATGCCAATAACGCATGAAATTAAGTTGAAATTACATAACTCATTATGTTAATTGGAAGTAACTTATAGAAAAACGTTATGATAACTAATGGAGAGTATGACTTTTAACAGTGCATGACCCTTTTTGTATTTAAAAAGTTATTTTTGGCTGGGAAGGATTAAATTACTGTATATTGATATCTACACAATGAATGATCACTGAAACTTTTACGCCTTGAAATATAACTTTTTTCCCCACAGAAATGTTGTTTTTGAAATATTTTATCTAAAAATTACTATTGTGTACACATTTTTGACTAGGGCAAATGCTATTAATGTATTTAAAAAGTAATTGGCAATAGGAGTGTGGTTTGATAAAAGCAGTTAGTGAGTTTTCTTTAGTCAAAAGCTTTTAAGTGAGTGAAGCAAAGAAAGTTTCCTCTGTGCTGCTGATGTCCACAAACATGAAACACACACTACACATCCACCTGGGAAAATCCACTTCTAGTTACACTGTCCAGATTAACAGAGATAGGGTTACCTTTGTTAAGTGTGGATGTGTGAGGCCATAATGAGTCCTCCTGTCAGCTCGAGTTTATATGGAAAGAAATGATGCAGAGTTGACCTTTTCAATGCACTGCAATAACGACTGTCTATCACACTGTCTGCGGTCTATGTTAGCGTTGATGTCTGGACATGTGAAGAAACAATTGTCTGAAGATGTACACTAAATTATTTCAGCTACTGATCCCTCATTTAAACTTATTCTTTGCAAGTCAAATAGATTGGAATGCGTTCAACATAAAATTCTTGCAATTAGACATGTATATTGTGTACACAATTTTGGTTGTCGACGTAAAATTGAACTTTTTTTTCCTGGGCAAATTATTAAGTAGGTTCTCCATCCTATGAAAAACATCCAGTTTTATTGGTGAAATAAAATAAGCTTTTTTTTATTTATTTTTTTATTAAAATAACTGTTTATCTTCTTTGTTTATACTTACTAAATGAACAAAGTAACCATGTTAGTAGCATCTTGTCCTTAACTACATTTTTTTTTAAACTATGCACTGAATGATGATTACACAATATTCTAAAATGATGGTAAATTGTACATCCTTAGCAATTGTACCAGGCTAGTTGACCTAATAATACATCCATTGAGCCCTAAAGCATTTCTTGTTTATTATCATTGTTTGTATAAGAAACTATCAGTTTGGACTGAATTAAGATTTAAATCTATACTGCTAAGTTCACATTCTTCTCTTTCCAGCAAGATATGAGGTGAGGGTGTGTTTCTTAATGTTTTTCTCAATGTTGAGAGCAAAGGTAAAAGTTTAATAACCAAAATTTCTGCTCACAAATGTTATTTTTTTAAATATAATTTCGTATTTACTTGTTTTGGGGATTTAATATACTGTAAAGGCCTTGGTGAATGTTGACGACTTTATACAGAAAATCCATGTGGTGTTGGTTGTTTTAAAGCAATATCTAGGCTTGTTGCATAAAAGGCATGTTTTCTTTTTCTTTTTGGCACTCATTTAATTCATGTTATTTA
>JBBPBX010004621.1:0-29232 GCA_038048925.1 Garcialebias charrua
ACTGATGTACAGGTGTTTATGGATGCATGTGTGGTGTAATTGTTTAGATAAGTGCTTGTAAATAAAGTTCTGTGCATGTATATAGCCCAGTATGTCAGTGTCATGCTGTTAAATGTGGGCGCGGCGGTCCGTTAGCGGTATTTCCGCGACCTACGAACAGAATAGCGACCTACGAACGAGACGCTATTTTCACCCCCCACCTGCGAACCGATCGACCTGCGAACGGTTCTTAGGTCCCAAACTCGTTCGTAGGTCGGGGGTTCCCTGTATATATATATATATATATATATATATATATATATATATATATATATATATATATATATATATATATATATATATATATATATATATATATATATATATATATTATATATATATATATATATATATATATATATATATATATATATATATATATATATATATATATATATATATATATATATATATATATATATATATATATATATATATATATATATATATATATATATATATATATATATATATATATATATTATATATATATATATATATATATATATATATATATATATATATATATATATATATATATATATATATATATATATATATATATATATATATATATATATATATATATATATATATATATATATATATATATATATATATATATATATATATATATTGTGTATATACAAATGCATATGTACATGTATATACATACTACTCATATGTGTACAAGTGTAAGTAGAAGTTACAGTACTGGAATTGTACTTTAAGATTTTAGCATTTTGTTAATTGTTGTTGCTATTTTTGGCTTTTGGCTAGCATGTTGCTACATTTAACGTTTAGTAAAGTCATCCAGAATTCAGCCATGAGACTACATTTTCCCAGAACTTGTAATTTCTCTGGCTTGTATATATATATTTTTTCTTCCACTTATCAACCTCTCAACCTACGTATTTCCATTTCTCAACATTCTCCCACCTTTGTTTTCTCCTTGGATGTATTTTTCTTCTTGACTATTTTAATCTGTCCTTTCTGTCTCTTTAATCCATATTTTTTCTTCTCTTTTACTGTGAGTCAAGACATTACAGAGGAGCTCTCCTCTCAGTATTTATTGATTCACAGCTCTGCTTACCAAAATCAATAAATCACGGATTCGATCAAAATGGAGACTGGAGGGGAGAAGCAAAAGGAGAGGATCGAAGATAGGAGAGAAACTGGATTCAAGCAAAAAAATGATACATAAATGTTTCTGTGACAGCCTTTTGCATAAAAGAAATGAATGAATTGAGGAATTGTAACTGTATAGGTGTGTGAAGGTTTATAAAAACTTTTATTTTGTTGCCAACACAAAGTCATCTCGGAGTTGAGGGAGTCACCATGCACTTGGGAGCAGTAAAAGAAAATAGACTGCAGTGTAAAAGAACCTTGATGTGTGCGTGTAAAGTGCTCTGATCCTTATTGACTAGCCCGAGGAAATGTTTTTTCTTGATTGAGGAGATTGTGCTGTGCCAGAGAGAGAAGACGGGTCATGATGGAGCAATCAGAGCCAGACTATCTCTCTCAGTTTCTGTAATTTCATACAGACCCTCCTGCACACACATCGTTTAGCAAACAGATAACAGTGTCTGGCATCATTAACTTGGCATTTTTCTAATTCAGACAGATTCTATCACCGCTGTATAAATCTGTTTGCTGGTTGTGTAGTTTAGGAGTTGTTGCCACTGGGATTGATGTGCACTGAACAAAATGCCAACTGGAACTGCAAACATAAAAGTACACTGCGGCTGAATTAAGACAAAGTGTTGGGTTGACCCTTACCTCCCAAGTGATAGGTTCCTCCTGTGGTGATGCTGAGAGGTGAGGCAGAACGCATGGCGGACACCTCCTCACCATCTACAGTCAGCATGGCAAAGTTCTCCTTGGCAAGCAAACGCACAGCATGCCACTGGCCGTCATTGAGACCAGAACCTGAAGGTGTCAGGGGTTGAAGAACAGAACAAAAATGTGTTTTTAAAACCAATGAGCTTTATTTTGAGGAATTAGAAAGTTCAACTTGGCATGATCATTTCAAGTGGTTATTGCGCAATATTAATTTGTATGCACATTTTTTATCAGGCGGAAACCTTTTGTAAAGAAACTCATTCATGCACCTATGGAATTCAGTAGCCCAGATTCAAGTATGATCTGGACAAAGCAGAACATGGTTGACAAGTCAGACTAGATCTATCATGGCTGAGTGACTCAAGATGAGTAGAGTTTAGGCAGTTTAGTTCTATGTGTTGTCATCAGTGTATGCTCTCATAAAATGATGAAATTGGTTCTCTGCATTTAACCCATCACACCTGGGATACACCCAGGTGGAGCATTGGGCAGATATTGAGTGTCCGGGGAGCAATTCAACAAAGCAACCTTTGTGTGTCTGATCAATGCAAGTCCAACAGACTTCTCACTCAGTCATTCACTTCATTGTCCAAACACTTCCGAGCTGTGCCTACAATGCCTTGTTCTGCCCTGATATGATATTGTTAAAAATCAAGAGGCATAGGAGAGACTGAAGTCAGGGTTGCACCTTTTAATTAACAAAGAAGGTAGTCACAGAACTGAAAGAGTTGGTATGTGGAAGGTGTTGTGGCTCACGATGACAGGCGGTCGGTGCGATCAGCCAGCTGTGGATCTTTGAATGAGAGATTTGAGGCAGATAATGTGTCAAGTCAACACGGCTGAGTTGTGTATAAACCCTCCTGTGGTTCATCGATGCTATTTTCATTTGTGTCTGCTCACAATGTCACAAGATTTGCCCAGCTTGATATGTCCATTTGTTAGTTAGTTAGTTAGTTAGATTTTATTTCATTTTGAACAGTTAAAGACCGTGTAAAGTAAATTTCAATGTGTGGTTTTAGTTTGTCACACGGCATAAATATGTGTTATTAATCACCCATATAGGGGAGTGTCAGCGCGTGGGCGTGGTTTCAGCGCAGTCCTGCGGCCTGCAGCTGAGCTATGTGTGGAGAGGCAGACAGCAGAGCCAGTAAACCTGCTGTTTTTATCTGAGTTCTGTCTGTAACAGCAGCTACTTTTTCCAAGAGTTACGCTGTTTTTGTAAATAGTTTTCTTGTGACTGACGAAGCCCTCTGGAGTGAGGGTGAAACGTTTCTACTAAAAAAAGAAACTGTCCAGATGAACTGATTGAGAATGATCGGAGTTTTCTTGTGTGTTTTTAATCTGGAATGAATTTTTTTTTTTTTAAAGTTGTACCATGCGGGAATTGAACCCATAAGGTTTGGGACAGAAGGCGAACGCTTTATCCATTGACCTATCCAGGCATTACAGATACTTGGTATAAAACCACGCGATATAAAAACACGTTATGATTTGTACGGGTGCCCTGACCATTGCGACATCCAGGGAAGATGCACGAACGAGGCATAATTGATTAGCTAGCTAACAATGAACAAAATATCTATGCTATTGCTATCTGATGCTATCTGCGATTCGCGAGTGAACGGCTCCACCGAGGCGAATTTATACGGCTGGAGCTGCAGGGGGTGGGGCTATACTTAAGAAGACCGCGTGACGAAACGCGGTCACATTTAAAACACGCCTAAAAAATCCTGAAACAGAAATATCTTTATACACAGTTTGCTCTATAACTCCAAAATTAATTGAGCTACAATTTTGAGACTTTTTACTCATTTACAAGATTACAATTATGACATTTATAATGTTTATTGAAGAAAATATTGAAATTCACTTTACACCGTCTTTAAAGTTTTTAAACAATACCGTAAACAAATAAAAATGTAAATATTTCCACCAAAATATTCTGGAACAACATTTGTGAACAAGAAGTTGCTAAGTTGCTTTAAACGGAGCTTGTCTTTGGATCCACATCTCAGACTTTTCTTATGAAAAGGCCTACCGGTACATGTCATTCCAATGACCATTACATTTTCCTGCTTTCCATCTTAGTTGTCTCACTCGTTCTGCAGTCATGTCCTCCCAGCGCTGTGACCCCCTCCAGTCTCAAGGCTCCTGCTTCTGTATAGAGCTTTGGAGCGTGACGTCACTGGTCCGCGGCGCAATGCATGATGGTCCACGGCGCAATGCATCATGGGATCGTTAGCGACATTTTTGAAGCCTTAGCTCTGTTTCTCGTTTTTTTGTTGGAATCAAAGAAGTTTTAACAGTTTTGCAATGGGTCGAACTTGTTGTGTAATTGGATGTAATGTCCGCTCCCACGACCAGAAATGTAAAAAGATAGAAAACGGAGTTTCGTTTTATAGTTTCCCCACCATGGAAACAACGTGAGGGAGATAATGTGTCAGCCATGACAAAAAGGAGACGAATGGCCTGGATTTCAGCGGTGAGACGTACTGATATAACGTTCTCCAGCATCAAAACATACTTACTAGTTTGTTCCAAACATTTCCATTCAGGTGAGTATTTTAAATCGGTTTTCTGGAGTTGTACCATTCAATGTGTTCAGGTGTATCATGTGTAGGTCGTGTTCAGATCATAATGGGTCAACCTAGTTTATGTCGGGTTTATATTATGTATGTAATGTAGTCTGAATTTACACAGAGTGGACACAATAATAATAATCATTTTATTTAAAAGTGCAGACACCCACCCAAGGACACTTAAAAAAGAAACACAGTTCAAACATTAGCTGTAAAAAACTTAAAATAGAAAATCGAAAATAATAAACATACATTTAGTAAAGTTAATTATAAGCTAGTCTAAAGAGATGTTTTCAGGGCTGTCTTGAACAGAGAAAGGGAGGTGGTGTTTTGAAGGTTTGGCAGGTAGAGCGTTCCAGAGGTGAGGGACAGAGCAGGTGAAGGCCCTGCTCCCCATGGTGGAGAGACACGCAGAGGGTACATGGAGATGTAGCAAAGAGGAGGATCTGAGAGAGCGTGATGGGATGGAGATTTGTAAGAGTTCATCTGTGTTATTGTGAAACAAACTGTTTAAAGTTTATTTTGTTGTCACATTTACTGTAGTAATACTGATCTGTGTTCTATTCAAGGCAAACCTTCATATGAAATGGATGAGTCAAATCCCGACTGGGCTCCAACACTGCACTTGGGTCACTCTGAGGTAAAAGTCTCAACATCAGACCGACATGCTCGTCGATTAAAGAGACGTTACAGCAGAGCACAAGGGGAAGATGATGACCAGGAAGTGATGAAAAGGGCAAATCAACAAGCAGTGGAGGCAGCAGGAGTGGAGCAAGAGCAAGTTGGGGAGGCAGCAGACGATGAGCACGAGCAGGTGGTGGAGGCTGCAGGAGTGGAGCAAGAGCAAGTTGGGGAGGCAGCAGACGATGAGCACGAGCAGGTGATGGAGGCTGCAGGAGTGGAGCAAGAGCAAGTTGGGGAGGCAGCAGACGATGAGCACGAGCAGGTGGTGGAGGCTGCAGGAGTGGAGCATGAGCAAAATGGGGAGTCTGCGGTGGAAACCCCTCGAGAGGACATCACTGTCGCTGCATGGGGAAGAGGAAGAAGAACCAGCAGCAAAAAGGCGACAAACAGAATGTCAGTTGTGCGAACCAAGAATATCAGAAATTAATCGTCCCTTACAGGAAAACAGGGAGCTCAGGTCAGAGCTGAATAAAAAACAGCTAGACAAAGAATTTCTTTGGGGTGACACAAAAAAGGTCAGGTACTACTGTATACAGGACTTCATTGCTTTGCCGTATTGTTGTCATTGTTTGAATTTGAAATGAAACAGATCCATTTTGAAGTAAACATTTGATGTAATTAAACATTTCCAGTAAATGTGATGAACGTGTGAGTTAATACATTTTATAGAAAACACACAAAAATGTGCAAATATAAGTCAACAGCATGTTTTACATAATTATGTCTCCCTTGAAGTACAAGCTCTGAGAAATATCTTTAGGAAGCTTCATGCTTTCTGTAGACGTCCAGCCATGTCTGTGTGGTCCACACAAGGTCACAGTGGTTTGATTATGCACCTGTGCAGAGTGGGTGATGCTTCTGCAGGTAAACTTCATCTCCTGCCTCCAGCTGCTGGATGCTGCATGTCTTGTATCTGTGAGGGAACTTTCTCCAGGCAGCAGCGATCACACTGAGTCCATCAGAAGATGCTCCAAGTTCAGGAGTTGGTGTTTATGATGAAACCACATGCTTTAACTTTAAGATTTTTTTTACTGCTAGCTGTATTTTAATGTAGGTGTTTTGATGATTCACACACCATTTTATTTCTGTGTGTAGACACACTGTTACTCAGCATGACCCACGGTGTTCTGGTGGCTCAGAGTCAGAGCAGAACCTGTGAACACAATTAAAATGGTGAATGAAAAGACAATCTATAATATACAGTATATATATGCATCTTAATACATATACTGTATATAGTGATTATAGTAATCTAATCAAGATTTGAAGTCTACATGTTATTAGACATGCTCAAGTCATTAAAAATAAGGTAATTTTCAACTTGGACCCTTGTAATTTAGTTAAAAAACATACTTTAAAAATAAAGTGTTCTCAGTTTTTAATACTCCTAGCATACAGAAGGTTGTTTGATTCTGAAAGAAATGTAAATTAATAATTTATGTACAATTAAGGAGCCAAAAACAACGTACCTTCAACGTATTTACAATCTGGGGGCTTTAAAAATGTCCAAATCATCTACCCAGCTGTTCATAGATTGGACCAGCTCTCCCAGTGAATTGTAATTATAAAAATTATTTGTGGTGTAAACACTGACACAGACCAGGTCTGCTAAAATGAATGACTGGGAAGGGAATGTCAGTGGAGGTAAGTATTACTCCAGGTCTCTGCTCCATTTATTTATTTATTTCAAACGGGCAACATTTCCAATTATACCGATTTTTTCCATGTAGTTTTTTTTTTCTCACCTGGGAGAAGCTTATTAGGATACAGTCCACTTTATTTTGCCTGCTTTTCAGAACTGTGACGGAAGAAATCTCCTGAATTTCTTTTATTTTTTCTGAAGACAACAAACATGGCGGTCGAAACCGGAACGCCCCGACACGCCCCCGACACCCGCCCACACAGTGACGTGTGCTCCAAAGCTCTATTCTGTTTCTTCCTTTGTATGCCATTGTGTCTCTGGGTGTGTGCTTGGCGAATCCCAGTTATGTCTTCTCCTTTCCCTCCCTTCCCTTGTAGCTGTCCATTAAATATGAGTGATGTTTTGGAAAGGGACATTATTACTGGGGCTGAAAGAGAAGCCAGCTCACTCCCATCACCCTCTCTTCTATAGATCACCCTCTCACTGACACCAGGCTCAATTCATTCTACCATCCTTGCCTGCGTCTTTGCACCTCTGTCTTTATTTCCATCCCTGTGTCTCTGCATTTAACACTTTTTTTTTCAAAGTGTCTCCATACTAATCTCCATTTGTGCCCATCTGGTACAGTGCATATCCTTCTCGGTTGGGTTTAAGTCACTGCTTCACTGGCTGTTATACGTCAATAGTGAGGACACTGCAGCAAAGTTCAAGGTACGGTCATCTGCAAATCAGTTTCAGCAGAGTGGATCTGTTTGACAGTCATTATACAGGATTATGTCAATACATCTGTACTATATACGTTACAGCAAGCTATTGTTAGTTCATTTGATTTTTGTCAGTGTCTTTGCAAGTCTTCAGCTCCTACAGTTTATTGTACTTATTTCTACCCAGAATGCATTTGACGACCTTTGCTTTCATATCAGCAGGGGGTTTACACTAATCAGTGTTGCACAACAGGGTGGCTGACAGTGCATGTGTATGTGAGATCAGATGGTGACCAAAGAAATTAAGAGCCAAAATGATCACTTGCTGAGTGTGTGACCAGTGTAGAAATGTTCAGGGTATTGCTGATTTTACATATATACATACACAAGAATACACACAACCAGCAGGTTCAGATGTTGTCAGTCCATACAATGGGCGTAATCATCTGTTATCATCTCCATATATAGCGGCAAAACTGTCCAATATACCTCCTAGCATGTTTAAAAGAACGTTATCTGCGTTACAATCGCTGTGAGTAGGCAGCGTGTTTCCGTAAACCCAGAAGTGTAGTGGTTTGGTTGTTTTCAGTTTATGTAACCGTTTTCCTAAACCTAACCAAGACCCTAAACCTAACATCAGAGGCTTTACTCTAATTAAACACGTAGCTAAAGACGGAGCCTGCTGTCATCACTTGTAACGGTGACAACGTACCTTTAAACCTCCTAGGAGGTACAGGAGGGGCAATCTGACTGCTACGTATGGGGATGATAACAACTGATAAGGGCCATTTTATGGTTGATAACATCCGAAGCGGGTGACACAACCCAGTGCATGCACTATTCTTTAAGCTGTGACAAAAACATGCAACATCTTTACTTTTTTTGTTTATTAGATTGAAATGGACTAAAATATATTGACAGAAATATGTGACTCAGTAGATGTTTAACTATTCAGGGAATGCTGGAGCTTTAATTTATACAGCATTAAAATAAAAGTGTGCCTACGAATCCAAACCGGCAGCCTTCTTTCCCAGCAGCACCACAAACATGCTCTATGAATTGGTCCCATACGTTTCTTCCCAGAACACCCCTGCAGGCTACTATAACGAAGCGTAACTTCCTGAATGTGGGGATATACAGGCCGTGGCGGAGCACAATTCTGGATGGGCATAACTTTGTGAGAAATATGAGTTGTAATTTTTGACCGAACAGCAGGAGTCAGCCCTTCACAGCAAGCTGCCAGCCGCTGAGCAGACAGGTGAAATGGATCCGCTGCATCTCTCTTTATCTACGGGTTGGTGCTCTTGTCAGTTTCAAAGCGTCCAACTGAAACACTGCAGTTGGTAATTTTTCTTTTCTTTTTATGATCTTATTTCAGGTTTACACCGTCTCTTGACGCTCACTCAGCAAATATTAACGTTTCTACTACCATCATTAAATGCACTTTTAATTTATACTGTATTAGAAAATTACCGGTAGTTAAATAAATTGAAGTAAATTCAATTCTGAATAGTAGATTTAGATTTCAATATACTGTAATACGTCGTGCTCAGGGTAATTACCGTTTTTGCCACCACCCAAAGTATCAATCAATATCTGCACAATTGATTGACGAATAGTCATTTTTGTGTTTGATAAAGTTGATTAGTTGTGGTAGTCATCTTAAATTTAATTGTTTCCAACAGTTTTATCTGGAGGCAGATGTACATTAACAATCAATTCCTGAAAGTTTTATTAAAATCCATTCATTAGTTGATGAGATATTTTGCTAACAGCAAGACTTGGCTCAATAATTCAAGGCAACATTTCAAACAAAAATACTGTGATGTTTGTTAGCACTTTGAATGTGTGTTGGAAATTAGTCTCAGCTACTACCACACAAGACTTTGCCACATCTATAAAACTGACAGACATTTTTATGTTTAGGGTCAGTTGGCTGTGGTGGCCATCTTGAATTGGTTTGACACAAAACGTTAATCAGTTGCAGATCCAATGATTACTTCCTGTAAGTTGCATTATTTGGTGGTTTAGGAGATAGTTGTTCATTCAACTTTTATTTTTTTCATTCATTCATTCAACCTTTATTTATACAGGCTAGCCTCGTTGAGTCACGGGGACTCATTTACAAGAGGGACCTGTCTCACTCACACCAAACAACCATCCACTCTCACACTCACACCTAGGGTCAATTTAGAGTCACCAATCAGCCTAACAAGCATGTTTTTTGGTCTGTGGGAGGAAACCGGAGTACCCGGAGGAAACCCACGCATGCATGGGGAGAACATGCAAACTCCACCCAGAAAGGCCCCGGACCGGGATTTGAACCGGCAACCTTCTTGCTGAGAGGCAGCAGCTCTACCAGTTGTGCCACTGTGCTGCAATTTAGGCAGGTTAATCCCATTGAGCCTCGAGGACTCATTTACAAGAGAGACCTGTATCCGTCAGACCACCACAACACACACAAGTTTGTCTTTTTATCTTAACAAGGAAATTACATCGATTTCCATTCATTTATTAACCTTTACCCTAAACCTAACCCATCCCCAATTCACACCTTAGTCCTAAATATCAAAGTTCCTGCTCAATCATCCAGGTACAAAATCTAATAATGATCAATCAGGTCACCTGGACAGTTTCTGTTTGTAGAAATATGTTTGACCTCTATCCAAAGGGCTTCATCAGTCTGAGGAGTCCCAAGTAAACTGTTTTCCCTACTAAGCAGTACACTCTTTTAGTGGAAAACCAGTTTGCTGGTGATAAGATGGTTTCTGGGGGATGTCCTGTCCCCCATAAACTACTCACAAGCAGGCAGCCACAGTCAAAGTGGTTCAAGACATCAAAGTTCATGCTCAATCATCCAGGTACACAATTCAACAATGGTCAATCAGGTCATCAGGACAGTTTCTTTCCACAAAAAATAAAATGCCCAGATGACCTGATTGACCTTTATTAGACTTAGTCCTAAACCTAACCCCTAACACACCAACAGAACTTCTTCTTACTGGACACGGGCTTTGGGCCCAATGAGCAATGGGCCTTACAAGGTAACAAATACAAAGACACACACACACACACACACACAATCACACACACACATGTCCCTGTTGCGATGGCGGATAACAAATGTATAATTTAAGGGTACGTCAATGCTGCTCCATTTGAAAGACATAATTTGAGTAAAAATTATACATTTTACAATCAGGAAAAATAATGTTTTATAAAGTTGAGTTATGAAGACCAGTTTTAAAGAAGTTTCCTGTTCATTATATTTTATTTTTCACATTTCTTGCACAGTAGTACATTAAATATGCAATTTACAAAGATGTATACTCTGCTGCTGACCTGGCTGTGCTTTCTGACTGGAACATGTGCTGAAGGAAAGAGAGGAGGTTCTGAACAAAGTTTCAGATGAACAGACAGACAAGGAATGATATCTGGGATGAGTTTAGATCTCAGAGACACACGGTGGTGGAACAGGTGGAGCTGAGGAATACTAAGACACAATCTCAAAGCCTGAAAGACAACGCTGCTGGTCAGAAACAAAAAAAAAATCTAAACTTATTCAGTTTGCTCATAATGTTTGTAAAATAATTCCACTTTAAGCTCTGCCTCTGTGTCATTTGCATTTACATGTTTGAGTGTCAGACCAACAGGTGCTGAACACAAAGTGACACAGTCCAGCTGTGACCACAGCAGCTCCACGAGAAAAGTTGCTGGAGATCAACAGAAAAATCAGACCTCTAGGGAACTGTACATGTAATAATTACAGACGTGGTTATTTAAAATAGTTTGAAGCAACAGAGCTGGCAGCTCTAGTTTCCAGCACAGGACGTGTGGAACAGGAAAAAAAAACAAAAAAACGTCAGGATAATTCATAGACTGAGCTCCGGCTTCTGATTAAGGAACGTTATGAGCTCCAGAATGTGACAACAGCTTTATTATTTTTGATAAATGGTTAGAAATATTCAGAACTGTGTTCCGTATTTGAAGGGGGTCTGCTTTCTAACAAACACTAAACACTGTCTGAGCAGAACCACATTTACTGTGGAAAACTTGGCAATGAAGTCATAAAAATATTTAAAAGGTGGGTAAAAGTCAAATATGCTTGTTTTTTTTCCCTCAATCTAATTTCAACATTTAAATCCTCTATGTATTTATATACAAACACTTGAAAGTCTTCTTTTTTCTGAACGCTCCCAGGCTTTCTCTGTTGGTCTGAGATTGGGTCATTAAACACAGAAATATGACTTAAGAGTGGCTGCATGAATATTAGCGGGGCTAACAGATTAGCCAGATTTAAAATACATTATATACAGAATGTTTAGATGTTCTTTGTCTAATGTTGAACAAGTTAGCATCAAGCCTGAGGTTTATTGTAAGACTAGAAATTGTTTCTGCAACTTTTGTCATTCAGATCCTCTTTCTGCTTCCACTTTTCCAACTCTTTCCCTCGTCTCTCTCGTTTTCATTACGTATTGATTCTGTACACACGCTAAAAATGAATTTTGTCTGCCTTTAAATTTATGGGGCCCGCCAGGATTCATGATTTTGTTTTTTTCTGCATCTCAGCTCCTACATGTTACGACCTCTGAGACAATTCAAAGGGCTTTGCACGACTTCACCGACAGCGGTATGCCAAGCACACAAAACCTCTGAATATGTCATATTAACATCTCCCACATACACACACTGAACAATGCAAATCCACGTAAATACAGACACACATACTCCAGTAGAAAGGAATAGGATAACGTTGTAGTTTTTTATGCCTTAAAATTGTGCCTTAGGCGTTTCCATTATTGTAACGCCACACGCTTCCTGTTGGGACGGTGGAAGTGGCCTCAAGTGTGACTGATAGAAATCCTGCATCTCAAACTGATCGTTTTACTTCAAGCTGAGGCGATGGGTGTGAAGACAAGCATGCAAGAACAATCTCACACACATGCAGTTTCAACACTGGAAATAACAAAAGAAGAAGTGGGTTTTGGATGAGGTAAGAAATAAATGCTTGTGCTGCCTGAACTGCAAAGAAGCACGACTCTGACAAACTGATTTTGTGGGGTGACGCCTCACTTTGGTGATAAAAGAGCTCATCGGCAAAATGTAACTAAATTGGGGCGTATAGTTAATTTATTCTCTTAAAAAACAAGGTAAAAATAAAGTGTTAAAAACATAAAACTCTTCTGAGATTAAAAATACAGTAGATACTCTTCATACATTAAATTGCACATGTGGCAAAAAAATAAAAATAAAGAAAGTAAACAAAAAAGAAGGGAAAGTGAATTTTAAACAAAATGACAAGAAAATGAAAATGTTGGAAACTGCAGGAGTGCCTAAAAACTGATGTTTTTTTAAAGTGTTGCAACATATTTACTCCATTAAGATTATTTATAAAGTGCTTCGCTGTACACCGTCGAGTGCAAAAACATATTTCCTCACTTTGTGACATAAGAACCTCTCAGAAAATTAGATTTCTTTGTCTCTGCAGAAAGCAATGGAGACAGTGAGCTCAGTTTCTATGGAAACAATGATAGTTCCCAATATTTTGATTATTAATCAAGAGCCCGATCAGATGAAGGCTTCTTTAACACACTCAAAAACCAACAGGTTTTCTGCATCAAATCTCACCGAATGCCATTTTTGTTATTGAACACATAATGCCAAAGAAGGATAGAACTCATTCAGGCCCCGCCCACATGGGGATAACTTCTGTGAATATAATAAAATGCTGATTTGTTTATCCTTTCAGCCTTGTATCCACATGGAAACAGTGTTGTAGTAGCCCAAGTATGTTTTTAAACTGAGTGCTGCTAACATGAAAAGAATCTTAAAATATTAACTTTTTGTAAACCATCAAAGCACCATATTTTGAAAATTATGACTTCATAGCCACAGCTTTATTCTAACCTATTACACAAGAGCATTGTTTTCTTTGCGTTTACATCTCACACTCAGTGTGTGAGCTTCATGCACATGCTCCGAGCTTCATTTACAATATTTGGTGTATTTTTGTCACATTGCAGCGCCACATACAGCCTGGCACAGTTACTACTGCTTTATGGGTTGTTTTTGGTGTTTCTGTGTGGAAGAAGACTTCTCAAAAAATGATGCTGTGTTTGTGAAGATATTTTTAGCAACAACAAACAAAAAGGCTATTTTGGAAAAACCATGTGTCCATGTAGACACAAGACTTGAAAGGAGCTGATTAAACAAGAGGTTTTACATTTAACAACCAGCACAAAGTCATCTGCACATTTCAATAGCATGAATGATTAAGCCTAATTTCCAAACCCATACAGTCAATTTAGTTCTTCTCATATCTTCACATATACTGTACTTAACAAACCACATTTCTTATAACAGTAATCCATGAAATTGTTCATAATTTATGTTTGTCCCAGCCATAAATATTTTTTCCCCAACACATACAGACAGAACACCACTGAAACAAACATTTCAGCAGGAAAAACATTCATCACTTCATTTTGTGCCAGTAGTTTAGTGAGAGATTGAGACAGTGGGGCAGGAGGAGGCCTCGTGGTTAAACAGCTGAAGAGACGATTGACCTTAAACTGGACCAAACAGAGGCCGTTCACACTTTAGTTCAGACTTTAGCACTTTGAGATTTTCATTAATGAAAAGTGCGTTATACATTGAATTCATTATTAGTGCAACAATTCACAACAGCAAAAGCTAATGCTTAGTAAACAGTTATCTTCCTAAACGCCTTTCAGGTTTGGTTTTAACGTCGACCCCAAATAGTAGACCAAGGAAGTAAGGACACAAGGCAGGGCAAAAAGTTAAGTGAAGTTTATTTACAGTGCAGATAAAAAGTACTCGAGCAGCTGTAAAGGAAGGGGAGAGAGTTGGTGAGTATATATCCGTGGGTTATATGATGGTTTTGAATCTTGAGTTGAAGAATTGAAATTCTTACTTTGTTTTGCAGGAGGTGTTCTGGAGGAGAGTTGAAGGTGGGATTCCTGGGGTTGCAGCAGGTGGAGTGAGAGGATCCAGTTGGAGAGAGAGGAGCAGGCTGAGACCAGACGGTGCAGATGAGGACATCTAATGATCCACAGAGGTTGAGACCCCTGGATGAAGAAGGTCTTGGAGAAGACCAGAGTCAGGCCGTGGAAGGTCCGAATGGAAGAAGATGTCCCAGCGCTGAAGAGGTGTCTGGCAGCCGCTTAAATAGGTGAGTCAGTAGTCCTCCTCAGAATGGCAGCAGGTGTGGTGAGTTGAGTGATTGGCTGTGGAAGGAAGAGTGACAAACAGACAGAAAAACCAAGAATCCCACAGTGCCCCCCCCTCAAGGATCGCCTCACGGCGATCAAAGCCGCTTGTCAGGGTGAGCCCTGAAGAAGGAGGTGATGAGACCCGGGTCCAGAATGCGGGACCTAGGGACCCAGGAGCGTTCCTCAGGACCGTAGCCCTCCCAATCCACCAGATACTGAACGCCTCGGCCCCGGCGTCTCACGTCCAGGAGACGGCTGACGGTGAAAGCAGGAGCGCCGTCAATCAACCGGGGGGGAGGAGGAAGACCAGCCGTGGGTTGGAGAGGGCTGGTGGCTACGGGCTTGATGCGGGATACGTGGAAGGTCGGGTGTATCCTCATCGATGGTGGGAGTTGGAGTCTCACCGCCGACCTGTTGATCACCTTCACCACAGGGAAAGGACCAATGAACCTAGGCGAGAGCTTCCGAGGAGTGTCCTTCAAAGTGATGTCCTTGGTCGAGAGCCAAACCTTCTGGCCTATCCTGTAGTCGGGAGCCCTGGAGCGGTGTCTGTTAGCAAAACGTTCATTCTGCTCAGAAGTCCTTGCCAGAGCCGCCGTCGTCTGGCGCCAAACCCGACGACAGCGTCTGATGTGGAGGTGGATCGAGGGAACGCCCACATCAGCCTCCTGCGAGGGAAAAAGAGGAGGAGAGAATCCCAAGGCCACCTCGAAAGGAGACCGTCCAGTGGCCGCCGAGGTCTGGGAATTGTGGGCGTATTCGATCCACGGAAGATGCTGGCTCCAGGAAGATGGGTTGGAATCGATTACACACCGCAGGATGGCCTCCAGATCCTGGTTGCATCTCTCTGTCTGTCCGTTGGATTGCGGGTGGTAACCCGAGGAGAGACTGACGTGTGCCCCAAGCGCTGCACAGAACCCCCTCCAGACCTGGGAGACGAACTGTGGCCCACGATCAGACACAATGTCCTGTGGTATGCCATGAAGGCGGAAAACGTGTTCCGTGACGACCTGGGCAGTCTCAAGAGCAGATGGAAGTTTAGGAAGCGGTATGAAATGTGCAGACTTGGAAAAACGATCAACAATGGTACAAATGACAGTGTTACCATTGGAGACCGGGAGACCGGTGATGAAATCCAAGGCGATGTGGGACCAAGGACGGTTGGGGATTGAGAGAGGTAGGAGGAGACCAGCGGGAGGCTGATTGTTGTGTTTGTTCCGGGCGCAGACAGGGCAGGCCAAGACAAACTCATTAACGTCCTTCTGAAGAGTTGGCCACCAGAAGGATGCTTTGGTCAGGTGGAGCATGCGCCGGATGCCGGGGTGACAGGAGAACCGGGCAGTGTGGAGCCAGACCAGAACTTTGCTCACCATGGAGGCGGGAACAAACAATCTCCCAGAAGGACCCGAGCCAGGGTCAGGATCAGTTCTTTGGGCCTCCAAGATGTCCTTCTCTATTGGCCAAGTCACAGCACCCACCGTGCAACAAGACGGGAGGATGTCGTCCGGAGTCTCGGGACCCTCGACCGAGGAAAATTGTCGAGAAAGGGCGTCTGGCTTGACATTACGAGATCCTGGAATATAGGAAATTGAGAAATTAAATCGAGCAAAAAACAAAGACCACCTGGCCTGTCGGGCGTTGAGTCTCTTTGCTCCCTGAAGATAGGCCAGGTTCTTGTGGTCTGTCCAGACGATGAAGGGAAGTTCCGAACCCTCCAGCCAATGTCTCCATTCCTCCAAGGCCAGTTTAATGGCCAACAGTTCACGGTCACCCACGTCGTAGTTGGCCTCAGCAGAAGACAGGCGACGGGAGAAGAAGGCACATGGGTGGAGTTTCCCATCATCGGATGACCGTTGAGAAAGGACCGCCCCGACTCCGGCGTCAGAGGCGTCGACCTCAACGATGAACTGTTTTGAAACATCCGGATGAGATAAGATTGGAGCTGTGGAGAAAAGATGTTTTAAGGTAGAAAAAGCAGTGTCTGCTTCAGCAGTCCAGGCAAACTGTACACGGGTAGAGGTGAGTTGTGTGAGAGGGATGGCCACCTTGCTGTAGTTCTTAATAAAGCGTCTGTAAAAGTTGGCAAACCCCAGGAATCGCTGTAGCTGCTTCCTATTGGAGGGCACAGGCCAATCCACCACTGCTGTAGTCTTGTCCGGGTCAGACCTCACCTGTCCTCTTTCAAAGATGAATCCCAAGAAGGTGATAGAAGATTTGTGGAACTCACACTTCTCGGCTTTAACGAACAGCTGATTCTCCAATAATCGTTGAAGGACCGCTTTGACGTGTCGAGTGTGTTGCGTCTCGTCTTTGGAGTAGATCAAGATGCATACCTGCAAACTCAGAAGGGATGAAAAAGGTGACAAACGTTGCGCCAACCCCCCCTCCCCCGAAAGATTTTGTAATTTTTTAACATGCTTCAGGTAAAAGTCATTTACTAACCTGATTTAATGAGAACATAAATAGGAAAGATTGTGTCAACCAAAAAAATCAACAACCAACAGCAGCAAGTCAAATACAGCAGAACATTTTGCTAACAATGCGCTGCTCCGAGTCAACAGATGCATTTAAAAACTTGAGACTTATCTCTTCAGACAGGCTTTTGGTTAATTTTGTACATTGATTTTAGAGTTTGTTATGTTTTACCTTTTAGTATTTCTGTGATTTTATTTTTCCTTTTGTAAAGCACTTTGTGACTCTCATGTCTGTGAAATGTGCTATATAAATAAAACTTACTTACTTACTAACAGTAAAAACTCATTTCTTAAATGTTTTGCCAGAAATTTTTGAATAAAGTAGATGCCATTTCCTGCATTCTGGTGTAGTTTAACAAGTTGTTAAACATCTATGTTTACCTACATGTAAACACTTGATTCAATAACTATTTTAGAGACATCTAACAAAATAAAGTCAGGTCCTGTGGACAGATTAAAAAATTGTTTAAATTATTATTGATCATGCATCAGGATATTTTAGACACACCTCATTCAACTAGTTCATATAGACATCATCCTGTTTTTAAACTCACTCCTGTGGCTAAGATAATGAAATTAATGTGACAATTTATCAGTGACTTTAGGGGTACAATTGACTGTTATTAATTTTTATTTAGTTTTATTAACACAAAATGCCATTTTACTAAACAATGGTGACACTCAATAAATATTAACTTTACCCAATGAGCAGGTGACATTTTAATAACCACCAACAGTGAATTTAGGAGGGGCTTTTTAGTTTTCTGATTTAGTGATACACACCGTGGTGAAGTTAGTTCACGACTCCGTCATGTTTTCATCAGCGTGGTTCTTCCGTGTCACTTTGCAAAACTGCGTGTTGCAGGTTGTTTTTTTTATCTTTGTGAAGCTTCAAGAGCTCACACACGTTGGAGTTGGCTCGAACAGTTTTCTCTGCTCTCTTCCCTTGCGCTCTGTTGAACCTCCGCGCGCGACTCGCACAGACTCGGACTCGAGCTGCGGAGGTTCAAAGATTTCGCTGTCGTCTCCTCCCCCTGTCTATCCTGAGGTTGTGATTGGCCAAATGACGCGCTCCAACAAAGATGTTTTATTATCGACAAGATGCATTACTCTGTCTTGAAATCCAGTCAGTGGGAAATAATGCATTCTAATCTGCCACGGGTCTGACCCCCCCCCCCCCGAAAACAAAAACTCATCGGATCTACACGAATCACGTAAATGATATATTTTGCTTTGAAAACGGCGAATTTCGCCGAAAGGTGACTAGTTTGCAGGTATGAAGATGTCATCGAGGTATACAAAAACAAAGACCTGAAGGAAATCACGTAGGACGTCATTAACAAGAGCTTGGAAAACTGCCGGGGCATTGGTCAACCCAAAAGGCATGACCAGGTATTCAAAATGTCCAAGAGGTGTTTTAAAAGCAGTTTTCCACTCGTCCCCCTTGCGAATACGGACCAGATGATAAGCGTTGCGTAGGTCAAGTTTTGAGAAGATAGTTGCACCTTGTAGCTGTTCGTAAACTGATTCGATAAGAGGAAGTGGATATTTGTTTTTGATGGTGATCTGATTCAGACCCCGATAGTCGATACACGGACGGAGGGTTTTGTCTTTCTTTGAGACGAAGAAAAATCCTGCCCCAAGTGGAGATGTAGATGGACGGATAATACCAGATTTAAGAGACTCCTCAATATATTCTGTCATGGTTGCCTTTTCAGGCCCTGAGATGTTATACAACCTACTAGCAGGTAGTGGAGCACCAGCAAGTAAATCAATTGCGCAGTCATAGTGTCTGTGACGAGGTAAGGATAATGCTAGTTGTTTGCTAAAAACCGGTACCAGAGAGTGGTAAGTGTTTGGTTAGATCGATCTTTTCTTTCACCAATGGAGGAGGTGAACTGGGAGAGACTGCAGAATGGAGACATTTCAAAGAACACTCCTCCCCCCATCTTTCAATTCTGTTCTCTGTCCAGTTAATACATGGGTTGTGTGTCTTTAACCAGGGGTATCCCAGTACGAGTTGAGACGTGGGCGAGTCAAAAACAAAAAACTCACCAGACTCCCTGTGATTTCCTGAGACAACAAATTTGATCTTTATTGTTTTTAAAGAGATGGACGAAATGTGTTGTCCCGTGATGGCGGTGACAGGAATGGATGGGTCCAAACTGGTTGTGGGAATCTGCAGTTTGTCTACTAGATCTCTGCTGATCAGGCTCTGTTCTGCACCAGAGTCGAGAAATGCCTGCATGGGATGATTAACAGAGTTCAAACAGAGAATCACAGGCAAGGTTAAATTTTTAGGAGAAAAAGAAGTCGTACCCACCAGTATCCCCTTACCTACTGGCGGGCGTTGGCTTTTAGCAGTAATCTGCATGTTTTTACTGTGTGACCTTGTTTTCCACAATACATGCATGCATTGGCCTCAAGACGTCGCTGTCGCTCCTCAGGGGTGATTCGGGTCTTTCCGATTTGCATCGGCTCCGTTTCGGAGAAAGACTCGGAAGCTGTGGGGGCGGAACTTCCGGAAGCGAGAGACTCACGGGAGTTGAAGTCGTCCTCGAGTTGGCTCTCTCGAACACGGTTGTCAACACGGATGGCCAAGGCGATGACGTCGTCTAGGTCGGAAGGAATTTCCCCAGTAATCAGCTTATCTTTTATTTGGCGGTTTAGAGCTTTGATGAATGCGCTACGGAGCGCTTTTCCTTCCCATCCGGACTCCTCAGCGAGGATGCGGAAGTGAATTGCGAACTTCGCCACCGTTTCACTTCCTTGGCGTAAGGAAAACAGTTTTTGGGCCGCTTCCTCCTGTTGGAGAGGGTGGTCAAACACCTGGAGAAAGTTCTTCAAAAACATGGAGTAAGACAAGCGGTCAACAGAACGTCGGCGGAGGAAGGCTTGTGCCCATTGGAGCGCCTCACCCTTCAGTGCACTTATGATGTAAGTGATGCGAGCAAAATCAGAGTCGTAGGTGATTGGAGCTCGTTTGAAAGCCAACTCGCATTGGAGAATGAAGCCGCCACATTTACGTGTGTTACCTTCAAAAAACTCTGAAGGACGAACGTCTGGCTCCTTGCCAGGATTTGGTTTTGTTTGGGTTGACAACTCCTTCTGTAGAGAAGACACCATGCTCCCCAGCTGCAGTAGGTTCTTTTGGGTAGTTTGCTGCTGAGTGACAATCTGCTGTAACGTAGACCCTAACTGGCCACTTACTTCCTCAGTCGTGCCTGGGGGGTCCATAGGCTGGGACATACTATCAGGTTTGGTTTTAACGTCGACCCCAAATAGCAGACCAAGGAAGTAAGGACACAAGGCAGGGCAAAAGTTAAGTGAAGTTTATTTACAGTGCAGATAAAAAGTACTCGAGCAGCTGTAAAGGAAGGGGAGAGAGTTGGTGAGTATATATCCGTGGGTTATATGATGGTTTTGAATCTTGAGTTGAAGAATTGAAATTCTTACTTTGTTTTGCAGGAGGTGTTCTGGAGGAGAGTTGAAGGTGGGATTCCTGGGGTTGCAGCAGGTGGAGTGAGAGGATCCAGTTGGAGAGAGAGGAGCAGGCTGAGACCAGACGGTGCAGATGAGGACATCTAATGATCCACAGAGGTTGAGACCCCTGGATGAAGAAGGTCTTGGAGAAGACCAGAGTCAGGCCGTGGAAGGTCCGAATGGAAGAAGATGTCCCAGCGCTGAAGAGGTGTCTGGCAGCCGCTTAAATAGGTGAGTCTGTAGTCCTCCTCAGAATGGCAGCAGGTGTTGTGAGTTGAGTGATTGGCTGTGGAAGGAAGAGTGACAAACAGACAGAAAAACCAAGAATCCCACAATGCCTACATTTCCCTCATCAACAGTTTGAGCAGGTAATGTCTGCAACGATCCAATTTCTGAACTTCTGAGCCATGAAACACCACACAGCTGAAAACATGCTGAATTATGGCAATTTATCTACCATCATCTTCATAAATAAAGGTAATATAACAATCACTTTGCTCTCAGACTGCAGGTTTACTTGTGGTTCCTAGAGTTTCCAGCAGCATAATGGAGGAAGATCTTTCAGTTGTCAGGCTCCTCTCTTGTGGAACCAACTTCCAGTTTGTGTCCATGAGGCTGACACATTGTCCAGTTTGAAGACTGGGGTTAACACTTTACTTTTTCATAAATCCTATAGTTAGTGTTGACTTGGGTTTCCTGAGCTGTCCTTCAGATATGCTGCTATAGGCTTAAACTGCTGGAGGACAAACTGACCACATTTCTTTACTCACTCTGCTCTACCTGTTTCATATTTATAATTATTTCTATCTTAAAACGTTTTTTTCCCCTTTCTTCCAATGGAGGTACACCTGCACCTACATCTGGACCTGTGTTTGTCTGTTTCTCCTTCCTGTCCTCTAAAAATCAGCTGGCCGAAGCAGATGGCCACTTGTCCTGAGCCCGGTTCTGCTGTAGGTTTCTTCCTGTTAAAAGGGAGTTTTTCCTTTCCACTGTCTCCTCTGTGCTTGCTCAGGATGGGAGACTGTGACGACATGAAGGTTCAAAATGTCTGCTGGCCTCCTTCCTTAGAGAACTTTTGCTAATTGGCTTTGTATGTATGTGAGTGTTTCTGTTCAGTGCCCTGAGACAACTTCTGTTGTGATTTAACACTGTATAAGTAAACTGAATTTAATTAAAATTAATATTGAGAAGTTTTGCTAATTTTGGCTAAATTTTAATTATTATACGTGACCCCTGCAACACATAAAAAGAATAAGCAGGTAAGGATAATGGATGGACGTTCTATTTTTGTCACACCAGATTTTGTTAAATTATCCATTTCAAAACAAGTTGAAAGCCACAGTTTCCATAAAACAACTGGAAAAATGGAAACAAGGATAATTACAAGTCAATTTCTTTCTAAGAATAAAATACTAAAAATGGAAGATGCTTTAGTCATCACAGGTAGAATTCTAAAAGTTTTCTAAAGTGAACTTCAACATTAAGCTCGAGGGCCATGATCATCTTAAAGAAGGTTTCTGACTCCATCACATGCATCACCTCTATATCACCACGCTTCCCTTATCTCTGCAACTCTACTGTAAAAAAGAAATTCCCAAATAAAAACATCACTGGATTCACTGAAAATCATTTAATTTTACCTCCAAGCAAAAGCGTATTATTTAAATTTGAGTTGCATCTTGCTCAAAAGGCTCATTAACGAATTACCACCACAGGCAAAAAGAAAATTAACAGAATATTTTTGTTTGAAAATCTCTGTTTTTTTCTTGCTCTCCCCCTCAGAGTCTGTATCTTCTCACATTAAAAGACCAAAGCTCATTTAAAATTAAATAAACAGAAATTTACTTTAACTAGGTTTATGTAATGCAACAATATTTCCATTTAGCTGATCAAAGGTGTCCCCCAGTTTTAACGGTTTCTCTCCAGTATTTCTGCCATCAAGTCTGAGCTCCTGCTGTGCTTTTAAAGCCCGCAGGCAGTGTGGCTGTTTAAGAGATACTAATAACAGAATAAAGAAGAAGAAATGTGTGCACGGGGAATGCTTGTGTATCTGTGTGTTCAAGTGATACTGATGTCATTGTGGGCTCAAGCCCAATTAGCCTAGAGGCTAACGCTGTAATAATGCCTACCCCTGGGCATAATGGCCTATTATAGCAGCAGTGGGCAGAATAAATGAGAGTGTCTGTGGAAAGTGAAACCTAGAGAAGAAGGAAAGAGAGGGGATGACTCAAAGGAGGAGAGGAGAAATGGGGAAGGAGCGTAGAAGTGAAGTTAAGAAGGGGACAACACAAGTTTGTCTAAACAATTTTTTTTGCCTCATTTATTGGTGAATTTATGGATTAGAATTTTTCATAAGAAACAAACAAAAATAGTATTTTTAAAATAATATATTGATAAATTTAGGGATGCACAATATTGGATTTTTGACCAATATCCGATATGCCGATACAAAACAGCCACTATAGGGAGCACAAGCCAGTGTATCTCTTGTGCCGGTCCCAATCCCGGGTAAATGGTGAGGGTTGTGTCAGGAAGGGAATCTGATGTAAAACACTTTTGCCAAAACCATAATGTGAGTTCATCAAAGTGAAAACATACTGGATCGGTCGAGGCCCGAGTTAACAACGTCCACCACCGGTGCTGTTGACAAACAGGGTGCCGGCGGAAATTGTACTACTGTTAGTCGAAGACCCCGAGGAGGGAAACGTGTCAGGAGACAGAGGGAGAAGAGGAAAGTGAAGAATGTAGGACTGAGGGTTGCAACTCTAAATGTGGGGACAATGACAGGCAAAGGTAGAGAGCTGGCTGACATGATGCAGAGAAGAAAGGTAGATGTTTTATGTGTCCAAGAGACCAAGTGGAAGGGCAGCAAGGCTCACAGTATTGGAGCAGGGTTCAAACTGTTTTACCATGGTGTGGATAGAAAGAGAAATGGAGTAGGGGTGGTCCTGAAGGAGGAGTTGGCAAAGAATGTAGTAGAGGTGAAGAGAGTGTCAGATAGGGTGATGTGTCTGAAGGTAGAAGTAGAAGGTCTGATGCTAAACATAGTAAGTGGTTATGCTCCACAGGTTGGATGTGATGGGGAGGAGAAAGATACATTTTGGAAAGATTTGGATGAAGTGATAGAGAGTATTCCCAGGGAGGAAAGAGTGGTGATTGGAGCAGACCTGAATGGACATGTTGGTGAAGGAAACAGAGGATGAGGAAGTGATGGGTAGGTTTGGTGTCAAGGAAAGAAACCAGGAAGGACAGATGGTGGTGGATTTTACCAAGAGAATGGAAATGGCTATAGTCAATACCTATTTCCAAAAGAGGGAGGAGCATAGAGTGACCTATAAGAGTGGAGGAAGGAGTACACAGGTCGACTACATTCTGTGTAGAAGAGGAAACCTGAGGGAGATTGGAGACTGTAAGGTTGTAGCAGGGGAGAGCGTGGCCAGACAGCATCGGATGGTTGTGTGTAGAATGACTGTTGTTGTGAAGAAGAGAAAAAGAGTAAAATCAGAGAAGAAGACCAAATGGTGGAAGCTAAAGAAGGAAGAATGTTGTGAGAAATTCAGAGACGAGCTGTTTAGGGGCCAAGATGGTGTAGAGGCAGGGCTGCCGACTTGGGACCCGAAGGACACAGGTTCAAACCCCGGCCCCGGCCACTACACACCTTTGGGTGTCTATGAGTGCACACCTAGCTCCCCAGGCGCTTTCTATGGCTGCTCACTGCACCACCTGGTGGTGGTTGGGTTAAATGCAGAGACGGATTTCGTCTTGTATGGGAAACATACACAGATGACAAAAATGTGACATTTATTTATTTATTTATTTATTTATTTATTAAAGGCTCTGGGTGGTAAGAAAGAGCTTCCAAGTGACTGGACTACTACAGCAACAGTAATTAGAGAGACAGGTAGGAAGGTACTTGGTGTGTCATCTGGACAGAGAATGGATGATAAGGAAACCTGGTGGTGGAATAGTGAAGTGCAGGACGCCATTCAAAGAAAGAGATTAGCCAAGAAGAAATATGACAGTGAGAGTGATTCAGAAAGTTTATACAAAGAGCACCAAAATAAACAATTGCCACTAGTAGAGGGGTCTGCAACATTTGTGGTAAAATGAGCTATTTTTGCCACTTTTCTTACTGATTATGATGTCTGGAGCTGCAAAACCTGCTCCAACTGTGCACGGTCACCTGGTGGCCCATGGACCACTTGTTTGTTTGAGATGCCTTTTCCAGCCAGTGGAGGCAATATTATAAAAGGAAAAATGTCAAACTATCATTAACATTTATTGATATTTTTACATTTTAATACAAAAAGAAACAACCAGATTTACATAAAGAAAGAAAAAAAAGTAGTTTTTAACAATTTTATAAAAATTAAAACACTGAACTCTGCAGGCTGATGTGAGTTCTCTTAATTGTTGAATAATTAAGTATCCTACTTAAATCATAAACTTAAAAACAGTATAAAATGATGCCAGTTTGTTGGATATCCAGATACTTTTTATTCTTAGTTTTATCAAAGTTACTCATGATATTCCTTCTCAGCAGTTTGTCTTAAAGATATTCCAAAACATTCTGGTGGTTTTGAGACAAAGATCATGTTGAGAGACTGGAAGTTGACTTAAGTTGGCTAACAAACTACTAGCATGATGTAGTCCACAAGTTTTACACTGTGTATTTGTACTATCCTTCACATACTGGAAAATGACAGGACATCTACTGACACTAGCCATTTTCATTGTTGGCAATAATTTAAACAACATTCAGTTTCATGTTAGTTTTGCTCAAAGCCTGAAAGAGCCGCTGCAGAGGTACGAAAGGGCCACATGTGGCCCTAGAGCCGCAGCTTGCAGACCCCTTCAAGACGTATAATATCCAAACACATGTACAGCATTAGCCTGGTTGAAACCATACCCTGTCCTTCACTTCGCTTCAGACAAGGAGCTGTGCAGGAGGGCGAGGGCCAGGCTAGTACAGCATATAAAAAAGCATACAGATGTGCTGGATGACAAAAAAATGTGCAGAGTATGAACTAAACAGATGTATTAAATTTATATTAAATGTATAAAATGTTTAATAGCATAAGAATAAAGTTATTCTGATTGCAGACATGCTCTTTGTGTTAATTTAACACTGAAAACTAGTCTGTTCAGGCACTTTAATCGACTTACAACTAAATATTAATGCTTTATATGAAATGTCACTAAATAATATGAAAAATATATATATTTCCATAAATTGTACAGGAATGCTGTGCTAAAAACAAACTACAAACATTAAACAATTATTTATGGCAGTGACAAACACTGTTATGTGCTAATAATCATTTTATTTATTCCATAATTTGAATAAAATCATGTTGTATACTCAGGAGAAAAAAAAAAGAAAATGATAAATTTTTTTAATGCAATTTTTCACTTATTACACCAGTGTTAGATAAATATTACCAGCACTGATTAGCTGAATAAAGTCTGCAGTGTAGCTAAAGAAAAAAGTCTCACTAAACAAAAATAATTACATATTTTGTAAGACGTGTCTTCGTGCGTCAGGCTCACCTGATAATAAATCCACCCGGTAGTTTCTGTCCGCCTTCGACACGTTGATATGAATTGTAACTTTGCCGTCCTCGAGGGAGATCTCCAGCGTGCCGTCATGGAGATTACTGAAGAGCAGGAGGCCGTCTGGACTCCACGTGCGGAACTGGAAGCCCACGGACACGATGTTGTGGTTGGCTCGGCCCGGCAGCTGCAGAAAGCTCGTGGCGTTGAAAAAGACCGGGAAGGTGTGCGCATCCACGCAGGTGAAAGACAGGTTACGCTGCTGGGACACAAATATACAGAAAAATTAACAAAATGGAGGTCATAGGTCAGAGGAAAAAGTATGTGTTTTGTCTTTTGATGCATTTTATTTGCGTGTATCAGTATCAGCTGATTGAATCCATTTTAACCTCAGATGTTAGTGACAGATGAAAAGACTGCTCATGCTTCTACACAGCAAAACAATCTGATGTTGTATTTTTGATCAGTACACTGGATAGATTTTGTTTTCTGGAGGAGAAAAGAAAAAAAGTGCAAATTAGGTACTAATTTCAATTTAAGCAGTTTAATTTAATCAAGTCATCTGCAAACATGCAGAATGCATTGCCTCATGAGTTATCAATGTTTCCTGATTGTTCATGGTTTCAAATCTGAAAGTGGATCTGTTTTGATTAGAAACTAAAAGCTGTGTGACTCAGAGGATTAGAGGTGTGGCTTTAATGAACTTGATCAATTCTTCCATTTATTCAGTTTACCAAAGATCATGAATGTTACTGGCTGTATAATCTTTTGGGTGAACAAAAGGAGATGATAATTCTGCGGTGGCTGCATCATGCAGTTTGGTCTCAGGGTTTTGTTTTTGTCTTGCACAACCACAGAGTTGGAGAAATGTTCAACTGGGTTTGATACAAATTGGGCAACAAGACACTCTAATGGTGAATTATCATGTCAGCAAATCAAATCAGAATCAGCGTCGGTGGGAGTTTATGAGTTTATTTCTGCGAGCGAGGATCTAAAACTGCACAGATCTCCAAAAACAAGCAGAACAATTTTATTTCAGTTGTGATGGAGCAGCTTTCAGATGAACCCAAATCAGTGCAGAGCTTTGGAGCTGAGCCGACCTGTTGACCTTGTTTCTGCTCAATATCATCAAGCTAATCTGTTTAGTTAAAATACATAAAGAGATCATTTGATTAAAAAAAAAACATTTTATTGATTAAAATGAAAAAGACCATCAGAAAATAAATGAGCAGACTCAGTGGTAAACTTTTGTCCTGCTCCTCCGTTGTAGAATAAACTTCTAACTTCTGTCTGTGAGGCGGACACGCTGTTTAGTTTTAAGATTTTCCTTTGAGAAAAATCTGCTTGTTGAGTTTCCTCAACTATCTACGGTGGCCCTAAGGTGTAAATTACCAACATCTCAAAAAACGGAATTACATTTGAAGATAACAGAATTACATTGAGCCAAAGCGGAAGTAACAAAAGCAGAAGTGACCGGAATCACATAAAAAAACAAAAACAGAATAACATTATGCCAAACTAGAAGTGGTGGTATTTTTTTGGTGTGTATTTATATATATATATATATAACTTTATTAACAACATAAAACAACAGAACAATGTACCAGAAAGTTCATTCTCAATGAGATGAACAGCAGAACAAAACAACAGAACAATGTACAGTACACACAGGCAATAGGAGGTATGGTTAGCAGGCTAGCCTTTAGCCTCTAGAAATGGAGAGCTATGTTTTAAACCCACCACTTCTGGTTTGGCTTAATGTAATTCTGTTTTTTCAAATGTTGTTCATTGACACCTTAGGGCGACCATAGCTGTCCCTTTGTTGGGCTCTTAAAGGGTTGGACTGCTGACCACATTTCCTCCCTCTTTACTTTCTCTACTCTCCGTGTTTATACATGAAACTATTTCTGTAATTAACACGTGTTGTTCTTTGTTTTGCGTCCAATAGAAGCTACACCTGTACCGACATGTGTTTGTTTCTGTCTTCCCCTGCAGCTCCCAGAGGTCGAGGCAGATAGACATCCTTCTTAAGACTAGTTTAAAAAAGGGTTTCATTCTTTTTCACTATCACCAAAGTGCTCATAAAAATGGGGGATTGCAACAAGGTAAAAACTTTCATGCAGTCTGCAGGTTTTGGTACATAAATACTTTATCAATTGCCATTTCTCATCTAAGCAAAATATTATTCTGAATAATAATAAGAGGGTCGCGCTTATATAGTAGCAGCTTCGTGCACTCCGCCCATCTTTTGGACGACTGCACGTACATGTTCTCGCTGTACATCAGTGCAATGACAATAAAGTTTATTCTGATTCTGATTCTTCTTCTGATTTTCTATTGTATTCCAAGCAACATTATGTTATATTTGGAATGATTTGTCTGTAATTGGATATAAATATGGCTCTTGTTTAGACTGATTAATATGTTTATTTGTTGCATTGTAACCTAACTTAGAAACCTACGGTAATTTATTTTCTTGAAGTAGATAATTCCACTTTCCACGTTTAGTTGACCAGGTGTAGCATTTGAAGTATTCAGCTGCCTTTGCAGCTTTAGACTAGTTCACAGTAGGTTTTGCACCTAAACTTTGATGAAATGCAGCATGTCTGCCCACACGAACATGAATTCACATTTCTCTTACAAAGCTGGAAGTGTCGAGCTTCTTCCGGCGGGCCAGGTCTGTAATGTTGTCTCCATTGTAGTTGATGCTCTCCATGCAGCCTTTGAAGTTTTTTCTTCCACCTCCCACTGGCTTCCCACTGTACGGCATCCCCCCAAAACTCAACTAGAGAGAGGGGACAGGGGGGAGAGACAGAACGACATGCTGAAAATATTTTTATTCCCAGTTGGTAATTTATTTTATTGCTAATAATTTGTCTATCCAATAATCTGACTGGTGAACAGATGCAGAACAGAACACATATTTAATTTGCTGTCACATTTATGGTTCATGTGTGCATGCCTACTCGAATAAATAAATAAATAAATAAACATATATAT